>DWQX01000480.1:0-42029 GCA_018245475.1 Pharmacophagus antenor | reverse complement strand
CATAATATTCAAGATAAAAAGGTTATTTTTATATATTGTCGGAAATAACATACACCCAAAACGAATTTGAAATTTGGTTTCATACCTATCATATGCTATAAATTTTCAAGAGAGGGCACTAGCTTCAGTTGTATTGTATGGTAAAGTGTTATAATAACATTTTAGCTGATGATTCTATAATACTAATCCTACCTATTTATGGTTATAGATTGTAAAATTAGTGATTTATAATTGTGCACTTTCATTGATGGTTTTTCGCGAGTAGTCAATACTCGGTTTGAATGATGAGAATAAACACTGGGGTTCACATTTTCCTTTCATTTCATTATTAATGTAACATTCACACGACGCGTAGTTTTTCGCGGGCTTTTTTCTGCCACTTAAATAACATCATTGTTCAGCAAGCGTAAATAAATAAACGATATGTAATAGGTTTACCATTTGTATTGTAATGTAAGTGCGCTACTTAAAATTAAACCTTTTTACTAAATTTATTCCAGAAAATATAGCATAATAATTTACAAGACGCATAAAAATTGTATCTTTTACATCGTTAAACCCACATTAATTTAATTGAGAGATTAAGGTTATTAAGGTTTAGAGAATAACAGAAAATGATTCCATTAGACAATAACTTACTATTAGGATATAATATTCTTGTCAAATTCATTATAATGGTAACCATAGCTGTATGTGAAATTGAAAATTGATGTAGCTATATTGCTTCGTTAATATAAATCACTTTTAAGGACATCTAACATATTTTGTTAATGGTCATGTAATAGGTACTTTTTATTACATTTAATTTTATTTGCTTATTTAGCTGTCCTATATTATGTAATAAGCCATTTTTCGGTTAGAGTATATAAGGGAAACGATTTTGTGTTAATAATATTTTATCACATCACATAGGCAAGTTGTTAGTGAAACATTCTGAAAAAATTAAAAACAGATTATATATTAAAATAATTGTTTTAATACCTTTCATGGCTAGAAGAAGACGTTATTTGCAAATATTTACCGAAAGTAAGAGGGTCGTACCTTATTTTTTTATATCGTTAAGTATTAATATATAATATTTGAACTATATTTCACCAGATTTTGAGTGAAAATTAGGACGAAGCTGGCTAAGCGCGCTGGAACAGAATACTCTGGCTCTCACATTAGTGACTGCCAGTACATAGTAATGCTGTTACGATGGCAAAGCTTGTTTCGTAATTAATGTTTGGGGAGCTATTTTTCCAGTAGCTATTTTCTCTAGGAGAACTATCAAGCTTGTTAAAATAGCTGGTAGCAATTAAACAAGGAAAATTGAGGAGCTGAAACAGTAGCAGGCGTATAAGCACAGGAGACAGATATGGGATGGTGATTTTTTATTTTTATTTATTATATATTAATACATTTTAGTATTAGATTAATACTATGGTTATTATTTCCACTCAGCTCCTGTTCTAAGAGGCACGAAAATGTCTTTCAGGAACATTTTTGTTTTCGTTTATATATTAAATAATAATGGATAATAGCTTAGAGACACATTTATGCATTGGAGGAATTTACTCTCATTGTAGCGATGCCTGTGTACTCTATTCCTGTTTATTCATCCTGTAAAATATATTGAGCCAGTTAGTAGTAACAAAGATACTACTACACGAACAAATAGACCCGCCAAAAAACGGACGCAAAAATTCATAATTTTTTTTCTAAGTAAACTAATCAACAAATTTTGAGTTACTCGTTACAACTAAATAGAGAATTATAAAAAATTAAACAGTCTGGAATGTTATGCTTGAACATAAATTATATTCAAAAACAAATGTACGTGAAGGTACAAACCAATTTTAATAAACATGTAACGTAACATCTTACAAAAATATCCGACCAGTATTATTATTATTCATGCCGAGTTATGGGAAAGCCGTTATTTATTAGAAATTCGAGAAACAATCCTGCATTGTTTCTCTACTCCACAATTAGCAGACTATGAAAGTCGACCGATGTTTGCACTACTTTCTGCAATGTCTGCTTTAGTAAATCGGACGGTCAATTATTATAATTAACGCAAACGTGATATGCATGTGTAATGATGAGAATAGGTAATGACGGTTATATGAATTATTTTATGTAGCAACACATTGAATTTATATTGTAACTAAACTCTAACATAAACGTTTATACATAATTCTTATTTATCTGTAGTAAATATATCTTATTTATTGTTAATAATTGTGTGATTTGAAAGGTGTTTCGAAGTATTATTTTCAGTAAAATGTATATTTATAAGTAACGTGACAAATATGTTGTTTATTTATTACTATGTAAAATATTTCTGATTCTTTACTTTTCTGATGGTAGGTTCACATGGTATATAAAGGTGAAATAAACATTAACATATAAAAAAATATAAAATATCTTTTTTACTATGACCAGTTGAATTTGCAGGCTTAGGTCCCTACTCGGATATCTTTACTATTGGCTAATTTATCTTCGCATTATGTTGATGAAGCGGTAATGTTCGAACGGCATTGTCGGATACGAGCGGCAGACGACCCTGAAGTTTGAGAGGTATATTTTGTATCCATATGTCGACGTGTCAAAAACTTAAAAACTTACTATACCAAAAGTGTGCTTAATTTTATATCCGGTATATTAAAAATATGTATATATTTTCCTTATTCATATTGCAACCTTCATAATACTGTCTTTAATTTTAAGAATTTGTAATGTTTTTTTTTCATTAGATTAAAAAAAAAAAATTAAGCGTGAAAAGATTTCAATTATCTATAGTGTGATTTCATCATCCCTATATTTAAAATATATCTTGTTTTATTTAAATTCTTAGATTGTTATTTTAATATGTAAACGTATTCCATTCAATTATCTTCCAAATTCAGGAGTTAGGAAGACATAAATCTGTATTTAATAAACATGTGATTCCAAGTCTTAAAGGATTAGAGAAGCTTCAAGTTACTAAGTGTATTTACAAATAAATCTATTTGATGTTGAAAAGATAATGGAAAATATACAAAGCTGCAAATTAAGTAATATAATTTTTTTACCCCATTTACCTTTATAAAAAAATTTAGGTTTCAATAAATGTTGGTGTTTAAAATTAGAATTGAATGTAGTTAATAAATTCCAAAAGTTACATGATTTATTAAAAAATTATAACTACCTTTTAAGTAAAGTTCCACTTTTATTTTCAACACCATATAAGTTACCTTTTTAAAAAACCGTACATCGAAGCGTAACTCACGACTCGTACCGAAGCTTACCGAAGAACTACGAAACCACAATGAAAATTGTAAGGCAGTGTTGCTAGTATTATCTTTAATAAGTGGTTTCTGGGGAAAATAAAAAAGATTTTATAAATATTACAAAGTAAGTAAATAGACTTTTAGTTTTCATTGTAATTTTATGATTATAAAAATAATTAGAAAGGTTAATTTAAAAATAAAATCTTTTGCATAACATTAAAATGTAGAAATAGCACATGTAACATAAAAATAATTCCAAAAGTTTTAATTTAACCGTTTCTATTTCAAAATCGCTAATTTTATCTACTTTCGTTGCGATGTAAATTTACAACGCGCGGTGGCAACACGCCGTAGGTTTTTTTTACTCGAACTCAGTTCGTCGACAGCGTTCAAGGGGAGAGTATGTCACGTTGTTGTTCCCGACTTGAAACTACTTTTACGTAAAACCGTTGAAACCGGTTTTGAAAGTGTACGAGGTGTGGCGTTGGCGAGTGCCGCTTACTGCGTTCAACCATAAAATACTCTTTTTAAAGTTCAAATTCAACTTTTGTGTGCATTTAAATAGTGCAACAAGTCCTGTGAGTCACTGACTACTTTCAAATCGCTATCTCCGAATCAAGGTATGTAGTAAATACAATGAACGTCTTTGTTATCTATTTATCATTTGATCAGTATTTATCTATCATTATTGTAATACTAGGATACGAAAAGTAGGGAATTTTAAAGTTAATTTAAGGAAATATACACGTATTATTTTTTTTGGAAATCTTACAATCTCATTGGATTTTATATCTTTTTTATTAAATATCAGGGCTGTTCGTGTTCGCTACTTTAATATATTTATATGTATAGTACATATGAACTACCCATGTATGCTTTTGTATTCATTTTCCGTTTTCGTTAATGAATAAAGTAAAGTAGAAAATAGTATTTAAGTTCTTTATAAGAAACTTTTCAGCATTATAAAATAAGTTGTGCTTTGTTGTAATCAATTATTTCGAAATAAGGAATATCTCAATACGATCACGACTTTCAAGTAGTTTTGAAAGTGGTTTGCTTAAATTGGGTATCGGAATTTTATATTTTATAGTCTTACGCAGTTCTGTTTTACCCTGACTCATCGGAATAAAATTTAAAATCCTTTATTCAATCCTTCCCTTACATTGTCGAAATGTTATTTTTACTATATTTAATGCGGGTATTTGTTCAAATTATATCGGTTACACCAGTAATGCTCTGGTAAAGCCCTACATTTTAAATATAGTTTTAATCCAACACCTAAATAAGATAAAACGATGTCGGAGAAGTACCACGCCTTTATAGAATACCACATCAAAACCATAACTTTTTTCATGTGGTGAGTAAAGGAACTGAATAGCTTGTGGCATTTTACACTTTCGTTTCTACCTTTTTGAAATATTTTACGACGCAAATGTTTCCTCTATACGTGACCTAGGTTATGAAAGGATATCAAAGGTGAACTCAATGGTAGCTCAGCGTGTATTGCCAGTTCGATTCCGACACTGAAAATGTTGGGTTTTGCTTATTCCAATTTTGTTTGTTTTTCCTGTGTAGATGTATTGTTTTTGCAGTACACGTTTATCATGTTCTCTTTAAGTATTTGGCTTAGAATATTTTTTTTATGCCTTATTCATTAGGAGGAATGTTACAAGTTTTAGTTTGATACCGTTTGAAGATTATTAGCACTTTTTCATTTGTTCTTTTTTTCTATACTTTTATCTTTGTTGCATATATCGTTTAAATATATTTTTTATTCTATTAACAAGTTACGATGTTTAATAAGTTAAAAACCGCCTTTATAGTTTGCAGCTTAATTTAATATCACACGAGTCTTTGACCCGGCCCGTGTTTTAGATGGATCAAAGTAGATCTTCGTGAAACGAAGGCATCCTCGGGCTTTAATTGCGATCGTGGTTTGCTTTCGATACAGTACGCTCGGACGTTATTCTGTTGCACTTGTTATTGCAACACCACGTTACCGTACCTCGCCACGATTTCTAGATACGAAATCTGCAGTCTGAACACCGAGTTCATTTTAATGTTTCGTTAAAATGGTGACGTAATATTGTGGATATAGGACCAATTTCAGTTAGGAATATTACTTTTATTCTTGTTCTTTTCATTATGGCGTATCTCTACAAAGCACTCAATTATCATGTGTGCATTTTTATATTGGCCTTGCACTAACACTTGACCTTAATTTCACCTGCTGTTAAGTGGCAATGAGGCCGTTCATAGTGAAGTGTGCTCGCCCAGAATACATGTGACTGTCACGTGTAAGACTTCCGGAACACAGCAGTGCTGTTACAGCGACTGATTAACATTTAGGATGGTTGCTAATCAGGCGGTTACGAAAAACCCTGCCAGGGTCAAACTTCCTGTTAGAAGGGCACCACACATCACAGACACAGTTAAAATTATGCAATATAATTTACGGTTTTTAAAAGACAAAAGTATCTTAGTCATGAAGCCACATTTTGCACAAAGGAGGCTTAATGAATGAAAATTCGTGACTTAAATTCACGGTTTCGTACGCCCGGGACGTAATTGTCCGTTGCTAGGCGTCGTCGAAAGCCTCCCGACGCCATATTTTTTGAATGTGATAGGATACTACCGACCAGTCCTTGCCCGCGTGCTCGTAGACCGGTTCCGACCAGTTTTGTTTTATTTAGAATCCTCGTTTCTAGGATAGGGTTACCATCTTATTTTTCACGTTTTTTGTCCGAATCCATCTTAATTTACAACTTTCAATTGTTCACTGAATTAATTATTTTTTACGTGTACCATTGACGAATAGACATAATTTTATATGAAAATCATTTTATAGAAAATATATAGGTGTGTAATTTATCGTTATTAAAATTTTTTAAAGAAAAATTTAGTGATTTCCTGTATTAGACACTGAAAATAATTATGAAAATTATATCCAATGCAATTTGAATTAAATTATTTAGATTTTAATCAAAATATTATTAAAAATTAAAGTCGATCTATACCAAAATTATATTTTATTAAGTGAGCTTTTCGCTTGCGCCAGTTTATGGTTTACGTCAATAATCAAATGATTGATTCGAACCGACATCGTTTATTTTTAATTTAACAAATCGACGAAACTATCTGGTGGTAACCGGTACGCCCTAAACAATGACACTCTTTTTTGGGTGTTTATACGATTATGTGCGTATAACATCAGCTTGAAATGAAACGCCACTTTTTATCCTTATAAATATTTATGTTAAAAATTCCTTTTAGTCTATATTTAAGTAATGTTTCCACTAATATATTACTATTAAGTCTACTCTGTGGTACAAATATGCGTTAACAAAACGACCTAGATAAACAATACCTTTAGAAGAAAAGATATGCCGCGAGTATTAAAAATAGTACTCACTAGATGGCGCCTGCGACTCAATTCGCGTGGATAATAAGAGAACAAAAGATTAAAACTATCATACATGAGGAATAGAAGAGTTTCCGACTACTAGAATTGTTCTAAATACACCAGTTCCTCCATTAGCACGATACTCGAATTACACGATTTAGTTTTACGCAGTTTTAAATCGCAAGAAAAATGTTTGTCACAGACTTATTTACCGGGATGATGCAGCATACAGACATTATTACGTTTATATGTCGTTATTTAATTAATTTAAAGTATTTTTTTTATTTATGCTAAACAGATTTCGTTAGTATGAGGACTATGCTGACTATTGCAGAAGGAATTTCTTAATATTTTTTAAATATATGGACAAGATAATTGTAGAGATTTGTTATGTGTATAGATTGGATTGGATGGCGATGAATTCATTTTCACTTCACTTCATGTGAAATTGAGGTTGTGTTAGCCTGTTGGTGATAAAAAAATCTGTTTAGTAATATTTCAGAGGTGCGGCAACGGCCATGCCTATTGGAGAAATGATTTTTTGAGACCAAGTTAAGGTCTAAATGGATTATATCGAATTTTACAAAAAAAAAATCTTATTACTAGGTTATCAGCTATTTTGTCATGGTTTTATTTCCGAGGCCATTGTTAATTGATACATCAACTAGTTCTTGTAGAATTCACGTTTATAAACCAAAGTTGCCAGAAATAACGAAAAAAAAACCCATGTAAGTATATGGATTTTTTTTAATGAACGTTGTTGCGTCAAAATTACATGTTCCGTAAACCTACTGTTAAATAACATTCAATGTACAGTCTAGATTATATTATACGGAACCCCGCTATACTCGTGTCGGCAACAGGTTGCGTGATGCAGCGGGCCCTCTTTCAAGTGGCTTATTAAAAAGTAAAAACGGCACAGGTCGCTGGAGCGTAAAGCGTAACTGGGTTATTTCGTTTCTATTTGAATAAATTATCAAACTATGTGTCCACCTACGTTCAAAATGAGCAGTGGAGAATTAAAAAAAATACTTGTTTTCGCCCATTGGTTGAAATTCGACCAATTTAATTTAAATATCATTATCGTACCTATCATTATCTTTAACATTCAATATATAGACTATAGACAAATAATATTACAGATATATTATATTTTCTCAGTTTGATCACAGGCTTTAACTCTTTGTGAGTTTAATATGTGCGCATCCCCTTTTTTCCCTCTCTTTCTGTCTTTTGTAATGGGAGAAGTTGAAGAAGAGAAGTGAATTGCACAGGTTATGTTAAATTGAATCAAAAAAAATTACGATAATTTCGAACACTAAGACAAAATGAAAGTTATTCTTAATAGCAGGGTTTTATTCTGTATATATTTTGTTACCAACGTATAATTTCCTATTGACTACATAATGCAGTAAACCACAAAAACTTATAACCTATAACTAAAAACATTTCCTTCGCATTTAACATAGATATTTATTTAATGTAAATACACGGAACGCTGTTTACGAAAGCTTAAAATTTTTGCTTATTCAAACATTGAACACGTTTTAACGGATGGTAAAGTTTTAACAGTTCTAGAAATATCTGCGGACAAACGTTCGCTTTAATGTGTGTTTGAATCCGCGCGGGCTTCATTTACATGGAGACGGATTTTGTTCATCTGTAACACGAATTCAACGCCATTTGCATTTTAAATATAATTATGTATGTAACTAACATCTTTTGAATCTAAAGAAAGCAGACGTGATGATATTTTGTAGATTTAATATTTAATATAACCTAAATAAACATTAACTTTCGATAAACAAACTTCAGACATTGTCTATTACTCCAACTATGTCGAGATATTAGTCAGCGACGTCGAAAATAAATGAAAAAAAAAAATGAAATATATAAACTAACACAACGTTTACGAATATAACACACGTATTTTTAAATATTTAATACATATAATGTGCATAAAGGATAATAATGTGCTTATAACAAGGAAGTTAATAGAAATACTATAGATATACATATTGGTTGTATCTTTAATACTTAAATAACATAAAAGTATTATAAAAATTTTAACTCGATTTGTTCTTATCAACCTCTTTGTGGTCGTAATTTTGGAACAAAGTATCGTTGGGAAAGTAACTTTGCCGCTACTCTCTTCCGACCGGTACCAAGCAATATATTCACACATCCTTATGAAAGTATTAGAGAGTGTAAATAATTGTATATATTTTTTTAATTTGATAGCAGTCGTCTTACATAAATGTTGTGTATATAATAAAGCGGAACGTATCTGCACGCTCCATGCGAGCTGTTAAACCCGTCACTTTCTATGAGACGAGTCTGTGGGAAAATTCATTGTTATGGAAACGTAGGCCCGCCGCCGGCACCTTTTTTATCGACGTGTTGGATATGTATTGAGATTAACCCTTTGCTGACGACCACTTTTGTGTTGAGTGATTTATATAATGCAATAAACTGAGCTCTGACTTATAAGTGATCTTAAAGACATTACATTTGAAAAGTTTATCTTTCTATGCATCTTTAAGACTTGGAGAAGGATGATATAATAACTGTATTCTTATAAATGTTACGCCTCGCACACGCCACTCGTTCTGCCGCACGAAACATTGTGGCGACCGAGAGTCGCCTCTCGTCCGCAAAGGGTTAAAGTTCAATACGTATATAATTAATAATGTTCTCTGGAAATCTTACCATTAAAATAGTGATTATATTATATTTCTTTTCGCGTAATAATTTCTACAATGATGCGAACATCAAGGGAATAATATGTACTATCCGGGGACAGTATTTTCAATACCAGCACGAATCTTGGGTCTTCGTGAGAAGAATGAATGGATACTATCGTATATACATCTTTTTAACACTTGAATTACAGTACCCGTCAATTTGACGGTTCAACCCTGGATAAGTTCTGTATGATATTATATGACTATAATTTTTTTATACTGCTTCTAGTAACATTGCTTTATGCCTTTTATTGCAAAATAGTAAAAATAAAAATACAATAATGCACAAAATTTATACAGACTCGATAAGGAAACCATGAAAATGTGTCGGTAAATCTTTTGTGAAAATCATTAGATTATTTTCGACTACTGTATTATGAAAACAACGAAAAAATGATTGAAAAAAGATTGGTTTTAGAGGCTACATTGTTGATAATTATTTATTTTAATATGAAATAGATTATGACTTACAATTTTATTAACATTTCCAAATATCTACATCAAATTGGTCCATATATTATGTTGCTCTTAAATCAGAAGCTCATTATTTACAACGGACAAATTTAAAAAATAAACCTGTTTAGAGGTAAGGCGTTTAATAACTATAAAATGGTATTGAAGTCGTTCTTGTCCAAAACGTTTTACTTAGTAGAGAATAACCTTTTGATTTGATATGATTAAAATAGATGTCGGCAAAATTGAAGTTTCTGTTTCTCTTAACTGACCTACATTTTTTATAAGGGTACAAAAAATTCTAAATTAATTGTTTATGAAGCCCAAGTGATTATGTTTTGCAAGAAGGCTTAGAATTCTAATTAAATGGCGGTCGGAAACAAGATGGTGGATCCAATCATGATATTAATTATTCGAAAATATTTCACGTCTGTTCATTAAAATTTTTAATATTTTAAATTTGCAGCGTTTGCTCTTTAAAATTTGCGTTTGGAAATTTTAATTGAATTATTTATTCGTTAATTTGTCTCTTACTTTAAGGTGCCTTATTTATTTTGCGAAGTCGACGTAATGAGATTTGTCCGTCTACTCGAGAATTTCAGCTGGATGTAAGTAAATTAACAATAAGTTGTTAGTTGTCAACAGTTGCTAGATTCATTAAAAGAGAATTTTGTATGAAATTATTAAACTAATAATATACTTGTGAGAGAGAATAATATAATTATGGCAGTGGCGATTGTAGACGCAAAATACTCGAGGGTCTCACATGTATGACTGCCGGAACTTAGCGATGCTTTAATAAGGGCAAATCGACATTAAGATTGGTAGCTAGTCAGGCGGGTGTGCCTTGCATGTTACATGATAAACGGCTTAACATTTATTACAGATTTGCTCTTCTTTGAATTTAAGTATATAAAGATTTGCTCACTTTTATCGGCAGTTGTATGTGTTGATTTAAACATTCTAAATATTTCATAGATCTCTAAATAATTTTGGTATAGCCGCTGACATTAGCGTTTATTGTCTGTGGTGACAGTGATGGGCGAGTGCCTCTAAATAATTTTGTATAACGCATTAAATTCGAGTTTCATAGTATAATTGTAAAAAAAAAAAATTATCACGGTGACTAGAAACGTTTCAATATAAGTATGATTGGCATTCTGTCCGTCTACTTGATTATTCGAGCATATTTTCTTAAGCCGCCCCAACGTCGCGTCGCAAGTTGGCTTTCTGCTTGATGATTGAAATAATTGACTTCGTTTCTCCTGCGTCGTCAGCGGGCTTTTGTCGCCGTTTGACTTTTCTATCGGTACTTTGGGTGCGGCCAATATCGACGTTTTTTTTTTCATAATTTTTTTTTGTTATTAAATATTTATGCATACTGGTGTATATTTCAATGATCGAAATTTGATAATAATTTCCTTTTAGACCTTTGCTTCATTGATCGCTACTATTAATGTTTTATTCGATTACTACTATTTTTTAACTAAGATGGCCTAACATTAGTCCATTATTTTACCATGTGTTACAAGAAGGATGGTGACGTGTGGTCGCTCAGAATACTCTGACTCCCCTCGTGTATGACTGCGGGAACATAGCAATGCTGTTTTAGCGGTAAATTGACATTGAGGGTGGTAGCTAACCATAGGAGTTCAAATAACCCTTCAAACAACCAGACTCCACTACTCCCGTGGCCTATTTCACTACGGATGCAGTTTAGTTATAAGCTGTATTCAATTATATTTTACCTTGCCGACCACGTATTCAATACGAGCTTCACCTATGCCAAATGTCATACTTCACCTTACGCGCATTATGCGTCAAAGGGTACAAAAGTTTATACCTACACGTGTATTGTCTGAGTTTTTGTAAAATAATACACCTTTAGCGAAGTTTGCAGGGCTTCTAAAAATGTACAGTAAAGTATTTCAATTAATTACGAATACAATTCCAAGGTAAACATGTCTTGTCGTTTAGCAGCTATTGGCGCGAGAAGGCCGTTCTAAAATCAAAATTAGAAAAGAAAAAAAAATTGAACAATGTTGACAGTGCAATAAAATCAGAGTGACGTTGCGTCTTGCCGCAAGAGTAATTATTAAAAAAAAAAACTTTTTACCTTCTATTTGCCTCGCGATAGAGTTAATCTTTAGTGTTGGTGCAGAAGAAAAAAATCGATAAAAGAAAACTTCTCCTTTGTTTCTCACTGCTTACATACATTGTTAAATTATGATTTAAGGGTAGGAAATATTTTCTTTTGCAACAATGGACTGGTCCTGCGATTATGGCGTAGGTGCAAGACGAATGACGTAGGCGAGTTTAAAGTAATTAGTGGCAGGACGGAGTCCATCCATCCTGAATGCTGTGTAGGGTTGCCACTGAAAAATGAGTTTGAAGCATGAGTTGTATTTTAGTCTTATAAACATTTAATGTTCATATATATTTAGTTTAAATATCTAAAGTGTATTTTATGTGGATTTTTTTTCTATGCATTAAGTATATGGATTTCATTTCACGTAAAGATAGAATGTGAAGTAATTTAATTGTAAAATTAATTAGATATTTGTTCTTTTCCGTATGATATACCGTAAGTTAACTAAATCTTGTCATCAATTTGATATAATAAGCGACAATGAACCTTCGTGCTAGAAAGCCAATCGGTACCACTGAACTCTGGAGACAGCTAAAATGGTGATTGTAAGTACGAGAATGGTATAGACGTTGACCTGTATAGAAGTTAAAATGTTCTAAATAATTTTTAGAAATGCATACACAGACCAATTTTCTGGTAGTCTTCAGTGATTTTATAGATTATTTATTTTCTTTCTCCGAACACTGGTTTTCTGCATGGACCATGATTTAATTTTCTTGTATATTCCTAAAGACAGCATACTGACGGGGAGTTTGTTGCGCCGTTTCTTCTGCTTAACTAAAGCATTTGGGAACACGTGAAGAGTGGACGAATTGTGGAATTAAAAAAAAAATGTTTAACATCAAAAAGTGTTACATGGGCTGCCTGTTTTGAATAAATGAGTTGAACTCGATTTTTATTTTTGGCATTCTTAATCAGTTTATACAATCCATTTATATATCGTCGCACCAGATGTTAGTCATCTTTTAACTTAGTTAACTAATGAGGTTAAATAAGATTTTGGGTTTTTTTATTATTTCTAATCATAAACGTGATAATATCTCTTGAAACTTTCTGAGGGCATAATTATGAACACTTGAAATAGGCGCGTAGCGATTTTTCTTGTATGTTTTATCATTATAGAAGTAAAAATTACCGAGTTTAAACTTTTGAATCAACGATATTAACTTTGTAGCAACTGTGGCAACCCTACCAGAAATACTAGCGCGTCTATGATGAATGGAGTTGCCGCTAAAGAAAACAATATTAGAGTCTACGTACCAACGTTGCCGTTTCACGAAACGTCTACTTTTGAGTAAATTTTAGCTGTAATTTAAATTAACAGTCACTGGTTTTTTCCTCGCAGAAGCATGCAGCGTCGCCGGGAATGGGTGCGTTTGATAGACACTGGGAGTTCGCGTCGTATTTATATCACGTTATTTTTAATTGTTTAGCATTTCGACAATGTATAGTATAAAGCAGCGTTATATATTTTTTTCAAAGGTCGCAACGTAAAAAATATTTTGTGTGAAACATATTAATGATTGTGAGATTGAGATTAGAAATTAGTTGGTGAAATCTTTTAATTGTTTGTGCTTTTAGACAATGATTAAATGAATAAAATGATATCGCGTTCGTTCTTTTTTCATGTCGTGACGTATAAAACAACTTAGTAGGGAACATTTTACTGGTAGTGAGATTTAGGTTCGAAATTAGCGATAAGGGAATGATGAAAGTAGACGGCCTGAAAGATTTTTGTTTTATCTTTTAGATGTATAATAAAACGAAAGATAAAATAGTGAAGAATAGTATAAAGTAGTTATAATAATTTTTTTATAAAGAAAGCAAAAGAAATTGTACATAAAATACAATCTTTATTGGAACAATGTAAAATTCCTTATTTATATATTGTACTTTTATGCAAGTTTTTGAGCTTCACTTATGCTTATCAATGTAACGTAATTTTCACCGATTTCAAGGCTTTCGATACAACTGCAGTCATCCTTGTTTTAAGAAGCGATGAGAGTACGATAAATTGTTAACGTTGTCCCAATGTCGCGACTAAAGAAATAACAGAGACACACGGGGCTCATTTTAACGCCATCTGTGATGTAATTATTGTACTACTTCCATTTCGAAGTTTGGTTTGATGTTAGTCATTGTACCTTTTTTTAATCTTGTGAATTATCTCGCATCTTTTTTTTTTTATTAGAAAGAAAATATTTCGAAGATACTTAAATAAAAAATTGAACAAGTACTACCTTCAGGGTGGGGAAACAGAAGATTGCATGCACCCGATGTGTATTGAATTTTTAAAATTTTATCACTTATTTTACCATTTATTTTGAAACGATGAATCAAAGGTGTTATAAAACATTTCTTTAAATAAAATTATTTCTTTAAGGTTTATTCATTTCAGTGTTTTGACGTAGTGAAGTCAAAACTATCGTATTATACCACAATAAAGTAACAACTAGGCGTAGTACAAAAATTGACAAAAAATCTAAATCCATAAAATTCAAAATCCTGTCTGATTCTCTGACTGACCAATCGACACAGCATAAATATTAAACATAAAAAGACATGAAATAGGAAGTGCATGTTCTTTGTGATGCGTAGGTGGTATCTATTAAGGGTTTTTCTAAATTCCATCTATAAGCGGGAGGAAAGTGAAATTAAAATTTCAATAGAACTTCTTATTCTCCGAGTTGAAAGATTGGAAATTAATAATTAAAAATCGGACACGTAGTGGTGGGATATTTATTTTTTTATCGGTTACAGGCTAACATGTGACCACGATTTAACCTGATGTTAAGTGACAATGAGGCCGTTGATCGGCATGCGTGTTCACCTAGAATACTTTTGCCTCTCATATATATGACTGATAGAACACAGGTATGCTGTTATGACGGAAGAATGACTCTAAATAAAAAGGAATATTAAATTTAAAAAAAATACTATGCTGAGAGAACCGTGATAGTTTTTTTTTATATATAGAGATACATTCTCTATATATAAAAAAAAACATTCTTCTATTAGTTTTCGTAGGACACAACAATGAACCTGCTGACGGTGTTTCTAATTACATTAGCAGTGTTACGATAATTTTCTACTAGGCGTACCTAGTTCACAGTGCTGTGCCGCTCGCACAAAGGGATCCCTTTGCTAACCATACTGTGAAACGAAAAGGCGGTGCAAATATCCATTTTAATTAGACAAAGAGGCTGCTATTTAGGTTTACATTTTTAATGCAAAATTAATGAAATTTACGCTCGGTGTGCTGCTAAAGAGATTAACCTTTCATTTAACACTAAGTAAGTTTATTTCAATTAAGGGTTTTTTTTGTTAACCGTATAATTAGACCTTTCACGGCGTGGTAAAATTACGAATGGTGCTGCATAAAATGTTTAGGTTTTTTATGTTTTTTTTTTATATTTTGTTGATTATCGGATAACACTTGACCCCGAATTTCCCTGATGTTAAGTGACAATAATACTGTAAATGGTGAAGCGTGTTCGTCCAGAATACTTTTGACTATCACATATATGACTGCCGGAACACAGCAATGCTGTTATAACGGCAGATTGACTCTGCAGACTGACTGGTAGCAAGCCAGGTGGATTCGAAAAGCTCTACCACCCTTTAGACTCCACTAGTCTTAAGGCCCAGGATTGAACCCCGAAACGTCCACGCTACAAGCCAAGCGGGTAAAACACTGGGGAACGGAGGCACTCATAAATCATATACGCAAATCTGGTTTTGATATCTTTGGTAGATAAAATATATTGATCGCTGTACCATGCTGTGTGTGGTTCGAGGTAATTTGAATGGTACTTAATAGTCTGCCCTTGACTTTCACGAAATATACTATTAACTGGTTAACAGTCAAATAGGTTAATAAGAAAGTAGTAGATTAAGGGGATTACGAACAATCTACATACGAATTACGCATGATTACAGAACAGTGAGAAGCGATAATTAAAAAAATAGGTTCGTTTGGTTGAATATGTTTTACGAGATCCTAATAGACTCGGGATTTACGTAACAGGTCCATGTTCTGCGTAACTTTAAAATGAATATGCCAATAGGACCAGTGGCGTGCCTGCAAGTTAAGCCCAAGCATTTATTTATATACGCATTAAAAAAAATCATATATGACATAATTTTTCCATTTCTTTTTTAACTTTATACTCGTGTATGTACTTCGTGGCAATTATGATTTATTAATTTTGGTGTACTCTTGCTTAAATTTACGGCCACTGAAAAGGATACAGTTTACAAATGTTAAGTCGCAGGTTACAGGTATAAAGTCGTATATGCGATTCCTAGAGTGTTGCGGATGTCTATGGGTGACGTGATCACTTTCCATCAGGTGAACCGATCGCTCGTTTGCCTACTCTTCTTATAAGAAAATTATATGACTATTACGTGTATCTTCAAGTGATTGGATCAGAATTGTAGCAATTAATGGTAATTTAATTAACGATGTTGCTATCATTAAAATTAATAAGCATTATGTAAAAATAATAATCACACGTGTGTTATGTGCATATATGTAGTGCGACGAATGTAAAAGTGATTGACGTTTTCATCAAGTTTATGTTGTGAACCAAATTTTACTTTACGCCATTTGGCAGGTAAATTCTCGTAGAGGGGGCCGCGGAAAATTTTACCGCCTATAAAGTGGCACTAACGCAACAAATATGGCAACACAGCTTAATTTCACGACACCCTAACCTCCGCCACAATTTAATCTTCACTCATCCCCGAACAGCGGAGCGCGCAGATTTATCGTCGACCATCTTGCTGCCTAATAAGGTATAGGATTACATTTTATTATGGCGGATTGTTGGTTCATTAATTCGGTGTTGCCATGCCGAGAGGCCCGTGAAACCCGTTTCGTGGTTAAATTAATTTTCTTAAAGTCACTCGTTTTTACCGTATTCTCGTCTTCGTGCTTAATCTTGTGAATTAACCGAGTTTGACATGTTGTTAGAGTTAAATGGGTAATTTTGTTTCACACGAGACCTGAGTAGTGATGTACTTGGAACGTTCCTTAGATACTATGTACCCTGCCTTCTGGCTGCGAAGACAAAATGGGAATTGTCTTAAAGTCGTACGTTTCAAGTCAATTCATATTTTGTTTTGTCTGCCGTTCATTTGCAACAGATTTTCAACTTAAATAACATCGAAAATAAAATTCATTGTTATTTTAAATACTTATTAATCATATTTTATATAAGTTTTAAATTTTCTTAACTGTATATTAAACAAATTAATTTGTCTTCGTGATGTAGTGGTATCCGCTGGCCTTGTAGCGCAGAGTTTCCGTATTCGATTGCCCGATCACAAGAGTAATAGAATTAGGATGGTGGTAGGTTGTTTCAAACCTGCCTGGCTAGATACCACCGTCAGTGTCAATCTGCCGCCATAACAGCATTGCTATGTTCCGGCAGTCATACAAGTAACAGCCAGATGAGTTCTGGGCAAACACGTTTCGCCCCATCAACGGTCTCATTGTCACTTAACATCAGGTTAAATTGAGTTCAAGTTTTAGACCATAAGGGATAAAAAAATTAAAAGACTTTTTGCCGTTTAAACTATTCATTTCTGCTGCTACATTTATATCTATACTATTATTTCTCCTGTCAAACAAACACGATGATTTCATCGAGTTTCTATTCGAAAAAATAAAGTATAATTAATCTGCATTCAGTAATTTGCGAAGTATTGCGCCACAGAGAGTTACACCGAAATACACACAGGGATATTACATCTCATTGCTACATGGTTATAAAAAATTATAAAATTTAAAATTTATAAAATAATTAGTGCTTACGTAATTTAATCACCACGCTCGAAGTCTCTTTCGGTTGGACTACGTACGTTAATTATTCATTAAATAAATTCACTTTTGTCTTACAGATAGCATAACTTCAATTTATATTAACATTTGAAAAAGTTATTATTGAATATATCTTAATGTACATCAAGAAAAATGGCGCCTGAGAGGCGCTGAGCGGAAAGGTTTAAACTGTTAACATCGGAATTTCTTTCTAAAACGGCACAGATTGAATTGAATGCAAGCAACGACAAGTTTACACGTAAAAGACAAAGTAAAGAATCCTTTTATAAATTTTATGGATTGTGTACAATTTCTACATACATATTGATGGTGTTTGTTTTTTTTATTTTACGCCGTGAATGTACACGTTAAATGTTTCGTAATACTAATTTAAATTGACGTACATACACGTCGAACGCACATAACCGATTGATATCACATTATGAAATGACACGCAACACATGAAGAAATAACCGAATATTAGTGTTTTAAATTCGGCGAGGTAAACCGTTCGCGCGTTAAATAAAATTGTTAATTAAAATATAAGTGGTCTGAGCGGGACTTTCTTCCGTTACGTGACGTCTCCTTAATTCAATTAAGCGTCATCCAATTAATTATCATGAATAAAAGATCACAACCAAGTTTCTCCCGAGGCTAGGGTGTCCATTTGTATGACATTTTTGACATTTTCATCATTACTCTCCAGTTTAAAAAGTCAAAATTATAAAATAAAAAGCATTTCCGTTACGGCACTGATTATTTCGCAATAAAATTTGCTAAATTGTATTTTTAGTTCATATTTTTCGTTTAATTATTAGTCATTGGTGAATTGAAGTGATGCAAACTTTTTCTTCGTTCTTGCTGTTAATCGCAAATAGACATTCATACTGGTGGATAATTAACATATACTATATAACTGTTACATATACGAATAACATATATGATATAACTGGTGATATTGTTGAAAATCTATCTGTGTGTCTGTGTTGATATAGGTATCATCGGAACGGAAGGCAACACCAGGGATAGGGATAAAAAAAAATAAGTACTTGTTTAACTTTTGATATTGAATATTATTGATTTTTGTAATTACGTTGTGTTTATTATAATTAAAAATAAATGATTGTGAAAAGACTAATAAACTGACTATTATTAAATAAACAGTCAGTTTATAAAATAAAAATTGTGTGTACTTTTACGTAATCATTCTGTATATTTTTTGTTACACTTTCACACAAATATATTCTACTCTCTATTATAGCTTTTTATGTAAAAAGCGGACTTGCCACAGTGATTTTAAGATATGACAATCATGGCGACGTAGTTGTTCGAGTGGAAAATAATTGTGGTAATTTGATGAAAAATGAAATGGGTAACCTTTTGGTAAGATGTTAAACTGAAAACCTTTGAATTTTCGAGCTTAATCGACTGTTTTTGACATCTCAATGGATTGTAGGATTTGATGATTCTATTACGTCTTTATTGACGCCCGATAAGATCTTCGCGAGTTGAAAAATGCTTAGGAAAAAGTATCAGTGGGAAGATTGACGGGATTCCAATAGATGGCGCCACTGTATGGCCCTGTGAGAATGTTACGGATTTTCTTATTGATAAATAATAATAGAGAATCGCTGATTTGGTGGCAGGTGAACAATGAGGATGGTAGCCAGGCGAATTCGCTAAAACTCTACCACTATCCATAAATCCTTACCAGCAACTTTAAAGTAAAATTTACTATGTATATGGTATAATTTTAGTAGTAAATTTATTGCAATACAGCATTGAAAACTTTTGGTTGTCTGTGGATAACATGCAGATCGTTCATTTAATATTGGGCGAAGGTTTGGCGGGAGGTTTTATTATCTGCAATTGACATTCGCGACGGGGCCAACTGTGATGTTTTAAAATGAGGCCAATCGTTGGATATCGTTCAATGTCGGTCTCTATCTTTGTGCATTTCAATCACAAGGTTTCATAAATAAAGAAATACATTTCGTATACATTCCTTTGTTCCTAAATATACGAAATGTTGTATTGAACTTCCTACGTGACAAGATGGTTTACTTTGTAACAAAATTTGTTTTCAGGCCTACGTGAGTAGTGAAGTCTGAATGGTAGTAGATTTTTATTGAACCTGCCTGGCTAGCTACCATCCACAACGGCATTCTGATGCCATAACAGTATTGTTATGTTACGTACATAGTACATACGAGAGCCAGGATGTTTAGGACGAGCACGCTTTACCATCTACGGTCTCATTGTCTTTTAGCATCATGTGTCAATTGAGGTCAAGTCTTGCCGCCATTAGCTGAAATAAAATATTTTGTGTAAATCACTAAATCCGCTACCCACAGCGTCAGCTGTAACAAAGCATTTCATCTCCATTGTGTAAACTCTTAATATTATTAGGCGTGGAGAATCGTTTTTCTCTTGGGAGAGCTTCAGTTATGTTTATTGTTTATCCTTTTCTGTTCACTTCAACAAAATGAAGCCAGAACTTGAATTAATGGAAACAAATATTAAATACTGCTCGATGGGATAATAGTCGAATAATGAAAATGAATAATTTAACGTTACATATATTAAAAAATAGTTAAATAATAATATTTCAAAACATCCATTGCTATTCCATAATTTTGTTTGTTTGTTTGTTTTGTTTGTTGTGTGCTGTAACGTTTATATTTTAATTATTTTGACTTTATTGATGAGTGATAAGATAACTTTTACAATACCTGATTCCATGCTATGTTACATTCGGGACTCATTATTTTCTATAACCTTATTCCATTACCGGTTTGCTTATAAAATGTCAGTCATCAGAGTTATTAAGTTTCACATTTGATTATTGCGTTAATTAGTAGTAATATGCATCATTGTACTGATTCACATTAATTAATAATTACAGATTTATTATTCTTTATAACGTTGAGGAACATTTCATTTTTCTAAAGTTGAATTCTCGAATGTCGTCTAGAGAAATTTCTATCTAGATCCTTCTATTACACCGACGCTTTGAAGTCTTTTGTGGTGAGGACAGAACGAATTACAAATTTATGAATGCAAACTCTTTGTTAGTTTGACACCTTTTTTTTACACTTTGAGAGTACTTCGTAAAGTTAATACTAGAAGTTTTAAATTGCTCTTTAAACGAAGAGGTTTTTGTATCTGTTGTCACAGGAACCTCTGTGGTGCAGTGGCTAAGCCGGCTTTTCTTGTTGTTCCGAAGCTATATTAATAGTGTAGTTTAGATCAATTTTGATGTTTGGGTTTTCTTCATCCTACCACGCCAGCTACCGCTTACAAAATCAATTTGGTGTCATAACTGCATTAGACCGGCATCCAAAATATGAGAGCCATGGTATTCTGAGCGAGCGTGTGGCCCGGAATCGAAATCTGGACCACAGCGTTACAAGGCTAGCGTTAAACGGAACGACACTGAGGTTATAAACAACAGGAAAAATAGCGGTGAAGCGAACCAATTAGACTGTTGAAATAATCGCATACCTTTCTCTGTATATTTATTGAATCACCAACCGGTACTGTCTTTAACCACTTCGATGATGTATACCAGGAAATCGATTAGATCAACCTCTTAACGCTTCTAAAGTTTTAATTAACGCTGTTTGGGTGATTGGTTATTAAACGTCGTTTACTAATTGGGACGTGATGAAACGCCGAATTAGCTGTTAATGTCTTAATTGCTGTTAGAATTTTTTTTATGGCTAATTAAGTGAAAATCTCGCTGACGTTCTAGTAAGCATGAAATACTATTACCGTAGGCTATACATCCTACCCTTCATAATTCATTTAGACTTGCGCTGTAAGTCTGTTATTTTTCTGTAATGAGAATGGAGTACAGCGTACGACTACTGAATTTTTTTGGCGATTTACTTATATGCAATGAAAACGTATGCATTTCGTATTGACGATTTTTTCTAAGTTTTATTGAAAAATGTTCTTAGTAAAAGCACATATGGAACTGAGATGGGCACGCAGATCTGATATTTAATTGATAACACAAAAGGTTAATAGATCTGATATTCTGTCTAAAGCTTTAACACGTTCTCTGCCAAACCGTTTTTGTCCAACTTGTCGTACAGGCAATTCTATGTTTTGTCTTAAGATTTGTATGTAAAATTGGTATAATTGAAATAGATTTCGTAGGGAAAAATTTGTCATTAAATGAATGTTACCAGCGCTCTAATTGGAAGAGTCTGCGTGTTTTTTACACGTGGCGTGGTGGTCAAACAGCGTGTGCCATAAAGCACGTGGTATGGAACGTGAATATTAGTACTACTTTTGAAAATATTCGAACTGTTAAACATCCGTCTAATTTTCATATCATATTTTTCAGGTAAATATTAATGCAGCAGCGAAAAAGTATATTCTTTGGTGCTATTGGATATTAAAGGTAATAAATTTTAAACAAAATGTACGAAACGACCCACTGCGTGCCAGATTCGTTTCAAGGCTTGATAAATGTTATCTCGAGTACTTTGACGAAAGCATGGTGGTAGCGCCACAATTTCAAACATCTGTTGCGGCCTGTATTTGTGTTTTTTTTTGTTCAAATAACATTCCATCATGGCGCCCGAGGATTGTGACGTCATTCGCGTCATGCGCGTCAATGGAGGATCTCTTCATTTTAATTCATCGAATAACCATGTTTAAGTTTGGAATTGAGTCTGAATTATTCCCGCGCTCGCTTGGGAATGTTTAATGTCATCCGTCGGAAGTGAGATTATAATTTCTTTTTTTCTACTTTTAACAATTCGAATACTGCCAGTGATGCGACAATTATAACTGGTACGTTCCTATACACGGTAGGTTACGTTTATTCTGTATTGATGTGTAATTTATAGTTTTTTTTTTAACGCGGTCACGTCAGCTTCCGTTAACACGCCGATTAATTCTTTAATGAATTCTTGATAACCTACTTCATTCTTTAGTTCATTCATTCAATACTTTTTTATATTTTTAAGCGACAATATTAGCAAGAGGATGTTAGCCTGATAATAAGTGATGTGTAAATTACAATCTGGTGTTAAGAGGTTTATATAATATAAAATTTTGAAAGATACGGTCTCTAATAAGTGACGTTACTTCAGTAAAAATACATCGCTTTTTTATTATGAGCTAACACTTGGCCTCATTTTCATCTTATGCGATAATCAGGCCGTGGATAGTGAGCGTGTTCGCTAGGAATACATCTGGTTCTCACGTGTATGACTGCCGAAACACAACAATGGTGTTATGTCGGCAGATTCATTTTAGGGGTGGTACCTAGCCGGACTCGGAAAAATCTTACCATCGAAACATTTTCTCCGGTAACAGGACCTTCCGCTGCTTTGTGGCTATTAGTGGCAGTTAATGGTGTTATAGACCATATGACTTGATTTATTTTCACATTTTTTTTTATAAATAAATTGTTATTTTTATTGGAGAACAGAAAAGCGGGACATCAGAGGAGCGACAAAAAAGTTTAATGTATATTTTAGAGAGAAATTGCTGGTAATTTTTCTATTAAAATTTTATTATCGTCATGCTAATTTATAATTATTGCGGAAATTGTATATTGGGTCATGCATAATGGAAATTATTGGAAATATTGATTACCAATAACACGGTTGGTAGCATTTGATATCCCGGCGTATACTTAATCAAATATTCTGTTAATTCATGTCGATGTCACGCTATACATTTGCAGGGTTAAGGGCTATATCGCGTTAGTATCACTATTTTATTGGAATAGATAGATGTTTGATGCATTTATTCTGCTACGTTTCTAATATCTATCATAGTTATTTGCCTTTATATTTAGTTGTGAGTGCTGCTGCTGATGGGTTCGGAGAAGTTAGCGCTGCTAGTCGTTTTGACGACTATTACAGCTTCATATGAACTGGCTCACGAATCCGGTGAACTTTGAGCTTTTAGTCGTAACTAATTTTGTAACCCTATGGTTGGAAGATTTGAATTATTTGAGATTGACGAGTATTTATCAAATTGTTTGATAGAATTTTATGAATTATTCACTTAACAGATTTTTGATTCGCAGCTATAAAAATATGTGTGCTCTTTGTGGAATTGGATTATTGTAGACCGTTGACTCAATGTAAAGGGCTCCCAATAACAGTTAGTAAAGAACTACCACATATGTTTGGGGATTAACAGTGTTTTATAAATTTTACTTATTCTGTATTATCATGTCATGGGGTGTTTTAAGAGTTTGGTTTTATTGAATAAGTTAAAACGACCTACTGGATTCTCTGATTTAAGGTAAATTAAAACTTTATTTTATACATTGTATAAGGAAAAAGTCGTGGCGATCCTTGGGAAAGGCCTTTGTCCTGCGGTGGACTTGTTTCGGCTGATGTGAAAAAAATGAAAATGGAAAAAGTAATTTTTTTAAACGATTGTAAATTACGCATAAAATTTAATAATCAATTGAAAACCCGATGTTATTTATTCGTAATAATTCGAGCAATTGTAAATCATCCAATGGGTTTACAAGTTCGCCGAATTACAAATTCGATTCTCCGAACCCTCTAACTTCTGAAATATCGGTAAATTAAATTTGTCCATGAGGCGCTCTCTCGAATTTCATAGTGACATCTCGGATTCTCCTCCTATACAATCTGTTAATTGACGGTGGAATCGATAAATTTTGCGTTTTAAAAGAAAAAATCCCGGAGTACTCCAAAGCGGAGGCGGCTAAAGTGTACATTAAAGGCAAAACTTCTGTCAACATTTCTGACAGGCAAGTGTCGTTGACGAAACGTTGAAACTTAAATTATTTCCACCCTCTCAGGGCGCAATTTTCCGAACGAATTGAGTTCGCAAGGGCCCAAATTAAATAAGTTTTATTTGTCGTAAACTTTCATGATATCGCCGCGTTTTGGTGTTTCGTAATAAATATATTATGACGAGAATGGCAAATGTTTATAATTACGTCGGCACAGCTCTAATCGATCGTGTAGCTAGACCGATGTTTCGGGATTAGTTTTTGTAAACATAAATCCGACTGTATCTATGTATTGAAAAATATTTGATGAAATTAAATTTTTCATTTAATTCGTCCATTTCTTTTTGGCATTAACATTACTAAAACTTTTTAAATTGTTGCACGTAACGAATAATGTAATTTTTGATTTGTTTCGCAATACATTACACATCAAAAATAATTAAGTGATAATTGATTAATTTAGCAACTTACATCATCAGAAACTTTTCATTTGAAATGTATACTATAAACGTTTGATAATGTATATATTAAATATGTACCTAGAAATAGCTAAGGATAGATATGAGACTCAAAAAAATAATGTTACATACGATATTCGCGTGGATGGTTATTATTTTTGCTTCATCTGTATTAATCGATTGCCGGATAAATAAAATGACATTTGGAAAGGGCAATCGGGCACACGTATTAGTAAAACAAACTTCGTCCAAACGAGACGAACGCAAACATAATGTGCTAACATGACTCCGTCATGAATCATGTGACACGAATTAATGAACGAGTCGAATTCGAAAATAAAAAAAAATCTTTGACGTTTCCAATAGAAGTAAGCGATTTGCTTAGTATAAATATTTGTCATATCTAAAACAATTTATCTACAATTATATCTTATTCCTTATCACTTAACTATATAGAACTTGGCAATTATGTCATTCATTAGCCAAATTATCAGCCACGCGTTTTAATATTTCAAACCCGCCTATTACTGAATCGGTAACCTTCGGCAAGAGAATGCAACAAACAAGAAGTCATCTTTAATCATAACATTTTGTCGAAGGTCACGAGGGCCTTTCACAAAGGGCAATATTCTAAGACTTTGTTATAGTAAACTATGTGTGAATAAATTCACAGACTGTAGGAGTTAATAACTAAAATCAGATAATAAATCTTTCCTCATTTTGATGCACTATGTCATTATTTATTCGATTACGTTTTGATGCGTACACATTATAACAAATAAATAATTCGTTCAATGAAATTTATGAATTTAAATTACTCGTTATAGTTTTTAGACAATGCTATTGAGCAACATTTATCGATAAACTGATAAGAAAGTTTGTAAAACTCTTAATAATATCCAAACATGTAGAAGAATCAGTAGGTCGATTTTTTACTTGTGAAACATTTTTTTTTCAACCACCAATAAAAAGCGATGCGTTGGCGTATTTTAGGGTGAACGAACGTTCGTTCAAAAAACACACACAAGAGTTACAAAATTTTCACTATTCAACGAAAAATCAACAATTGAAAATCTCACTAGTTTTTTAACCTTCCGGTGTGCGCCGAATGCATGAATCATTTACTGTGCTATTGATGGCTATTCCTTTAACTTTTTTATCGGCGACTCTCTTGATAGTAAAAAATATAAGTTATTTCAAACTTTTTTTATGACTATATAGAATGTATTATTCAGTAGCTAATTTTGTTTGGTTTGTATTTAAATTGCTGGTCTTGTCTAATGCGACGTGATCGTTTAGCTTTTGTATACAATAAGTGGACAACGCAGGTCGGGTGTGACTGACAATGATTGTAACTATTTCCCAAGGACGCAGTATTGAGCCTCAACGCGCGAAACTTTTTACGCCGCCATATTGATTGCGCGGGAAATAACGGCACGTTCCGTTACAAGCAGGTTAAAGACCTTTTTGACTTCGTTTTATTTGATGTCATAGTGATTTTTATAGTTTCCGCATAGAGTTGACATTCGTTTGATATGATTTATGAAGTGAAATATAATGAGACCCCACAGCAGAGTTACTTTGGAAAACAGGTGTGTATTTTTGTTGCTTGTAATAGAGTCTAAAACAGTTTGTATCCACCGTAAAGCATGATGCGTGTGGTTCTTTTTTGATGTGTTGTTATTTGGTAGAACTAAACGGCTTGAGTTGGTGTTGTTGAACATTTTTTTTTATTGTTGACCAAATTTTGATAGATTTCTAATGACCGCGCACACAGATTGCCTGTCTTTGTCCGATGGATTCCATGGCTTTATTCGTGATAATATTTGAACTCCCGCATAAACAATAAAATATTTTCTCTTCGTTGTCAAATAAAGAAATGGTTGTTGGTTTTCCGTTAGAAGGTACTTTGAATAGAATATGTTCGGAACAAATGATTAAATTATTGTTTCCGTGTATCTTTGCGATTAGAATGTATTACGTGACCACGACGAAGCGATTGTAAATTCTATTTGTGAAGCGCTGGGTGAACGTCGCATTTAAAATTGAAAGGGTTAAGAAGGGATAATTTCGCCGGTACCTTAAATGGCCTTTTACGTTTTACGTGAATTATACATTCGGTGTACATATTCAGTAGTTTCAATTATGAGTTGTGTAAAGAGGATTATAGAAACGTAGACTATTTTGTATATACTATATTTGTAGTTATATTTTGTACCATTATTGTTATGTCTAATTTTTATCATAGTGTTGTGTATATTTTATTTTTTTTATCATACTGGTGTGTTTTTGGACATGTGTAATATTGTATATAGATGAGATATATATATAGGTGAATAGACAGACGCGAATATATTTACCACATATTGAAGCCTCAACATCTTCAAAGGCAATATTAAAATATAACCACTTATTTTTAAAATTTATCTATTTCATTTCTCTAATTATTCATGGTTCTCTGTAAGTTTTGCGAACCAGTTTTCAAACATTAATATAGAATTGAAACAAAGATATAACTCAAGACTTAGTTCGAAAATTATTTCCAATGAATTACGAGTAAATGGGAGGAATTTCGTTGTGTCGACACAAGTAAGACTTTAAAGTTGGCTCAAATTAAGTTATAAAATGTTTATAGAGTTTATTACTTAAACTTAATTATTGTCTGTAAGAAGTTTGCCGAAAATGTATTATAAATAGATCTTCAGGTTAAATATTTTCGCCGGTTAATACTAAGAATTAATTGATCTTTGTTGTTCACTTTCATTACTCTTACATTAATTCCGTTTAATTTTCCGTTAATTCTAAAAATTAAAAGACGTAACTGTTTCTATAACGTAGTATTAATAGCTTGCCTTGTAAAGTCGAGCCCTTGGTTCGTTTCTGAATTGATACAAATAATAGTATTTTATGATTGTACTATTCTTGTAACCGACCTGGTTAGGTATTACCATCGTATTGTTGTTCGGTCACCATAACACCAATGTTGTGAACCATATACGACTTCAATATCAATTAACATCACCTGTTAGATAATTGTAGATAAAAAAAATATTTTTCACCAAAAATAAAATACCCTTTCGCATATTTTCTAACTACCCAACAAGGGCCTTAATGAGTCGTGAAGCAACGAACAAAATTCGAAATTTGAATACAAAATCAGGGGCTGCCAACGTTCGGGCACATTCAGCGACACGCCGGGGCCCTGTCAACAGAATTTCAATCATGGTGCTCAGTATAAATCGATGGTATTGACGCCCTGCGCCACATTGCCCAGAGCGTCCTCGGTTTTTATTACGTATTTCGCGTCCTTTGCAAATATTTTGTTATATATATTAACTTTTTGAAGCCACCACTTTTTATATATATGCCGATCTATCATTAGGCCTGGCAATCGATTATCCCGTTTATGAAATGGATATGGATAAAAAAAACTTTGTGATAATTAGTTCTGAATATAAAATAATATTCAAAATATCCTCAGACATTGAAATATTTTAAGATATAATTAAATACGTATTAAAATAAAGTTTTCCTTGAAGTTGTTCATTTATGATGTTGCCTTAATTAAACTATTAATGAATTACAGGACAGTAATATTAATAATAGTTTTGTCATAAATTGTACTTAAACTTTCAAAGGGTACACATGTCACCATATTTAACGAAAACTCATTCAACTCTTAAATGAAATGATTGCAATTCAGTTATTTTTGACTAGAATAAATAATTGTCGAGTTTTCTAAGTATTTGAATTATTGAATTTTAATTACATTATAATGTGCCTTATGTGTATAAACATAAAACTTTGCCTTAAAGGTTTTCAAATTAAATTATGCTTTAAGCTATCACGTTCACGTTATTCCATCTTTTATGAAGCATTTACGAAAGTGTTTCCGAGTTTCTTCTGTAACTTACACTTTAAACTTTTGTGACACCATCACACGAAATTAGTTCTGAAAGTTTGTTACAATTATGAGTACTTGGACTTGGAGATTCTTGGACTTCATTAATGATATAAAACCATTATTTATATATATAGAAGAAACCAATTTTTTTTTTCATTATAAAATTGACAAAATTTCCACTATTTCGAATGATTTCCTGTTACGCTTACCTACTTATTATTCCATAGATTTTTTTTTACGGAAGAGCAAGGAAAAATTAATACAAAAAGAACCATATACATCAGAACCATAATCACTAAAAAAATTTTAAAATTTTTATCGTAGAAAATCTGTAGAATTTTCTTATTTAATAAATGTAATGTAATAAGAAATATCAAATATAATAAATAAGTATTGCTTGTAATATTCAATACATTATTTGTTACATGCTCGCACAGTGGTTGAAACTCATTAGAAGTTCAGAATACACAATCGTGGACAGTAATATGAATTCATTAAAAACTTTTTTTTGTCGAACTCTTTACCGACTACGTAGTCCTAGGTGTAATTTAACGCAAGATTTAAGGACTTTTTAAAATAGTTTTCTTTCCTAGTCCGGTAATATGGTGTAATACTTTATTATTATGTTTCTATTTTTGCAAGAAAAGCATAAAGCAATGTTATCAGAAATAACTTTATTTCGTCAAATCTAATGTTTACCATCTCCATGGCGCAGTGGTATTATAGCTCGCCTTTTAACACAGAGTTAGTGCTTCGTTTCCAGGGCCATATGAATAGTGGGGTCCTGTTGGTAGTGGGGTCTTTGAACTCGCCAGGATAGCTATCACTCTCAATGTGAACCTGCTGCCAAAGTATCGTCGTTGTCATATTTCTGAGAGCCATAGAGACCCTAGGTGAGCACTTTTCACCATCTACAGGCATTGTCACTAAACATCATGTGAAAATGATGTCGTTTTACCTCATTGCTAATAAAAAAGGTCTTCATAATTACTTAACTTATACATCACAAAATTTTTATGTAAAATAATATCTCTTTTGAATACGTAAATAAAAATTAATAATACATGTTCATTCATAGAACTATTCACTTAATATGAAAAGCCCGTAAGTGATAGAAAAGATAAGGAAACTACGTACTTGTATTTTTATAGAGAGCAAACACAAACGTAATTAGTGGTCGGTGGCAAACTGTGAAAGAGTTATTTCTAAAAATGCTAGACTGATTACATTGCAAACTTGAATCCTAATTAGTATCCTACACTGTTAATGAATCTTTATGATAATGACCCTCGCGTGGCTCTTAGTTTTTAATTAAGTTTTTTTTTATGTTCCTCCATATTCATGATTCGAATTATAAAGTCGACTAAGACTTTGAAAGTTAGTTACGAAAATTTCTGAAACGTTGAATAATTTTAGTCAGGCAAGCTAAAAAATGTGTTAGTTGGCGTTTCCTTCATTTTGAAATCATTGAAAAACTTACCGTGATAAACAAAGTTTATTCTTAACCGCACGTGTAAATTTTGTATACTTTTTATAACTATTATTATATTCTTATTTTACTTTATTGCCTCTATTAATTCATTACATTCGGCAACGCAGTTGCGACTCCTCGAGTGTTCCGGCTGCCTATTGGCGACCGTGATCGCTTTCCACCAGGTGAACCGCCCGCTCGTGTGCCTATTTTTATAAAAAAAAAAAAAAGTAAATTAAGTGTATTATCCTTGAACGCGCCATCTATTGTTAAAAAAATATTTATTAATGTTATCTCGATTGCTAAATTATAGAAAGCTGCGGAAACTTAACGCGATTTTAATTATAAAGTTAAATAAATTTCTTGGATGTTGTATATGTTGCACATTTGACGTGTTTTTTTAGGAATATTTAAGATTATCTTAAGGGTACATTTGTTAAGCAAGCGATGTACAAAATATTTATGCGACCGAATAACACCAATGTTATTCGGTCTGAGTGAAAATGAGCGATTGCCTTCTTTCCCTCGCGCACAATGTCTTCGAAATGGGACAACGAACGTACAGTTCTAGGAATCTTTTCATTAAGAAAGGTGCACTGTGTTCTAGGATATGTTTCATATAGGAGGATATATATACTTACCATACACACGTAGGAGATAAATTAAAATTGATTTTTTTAACAATATCACGCACCGCTTTAAACGTAAAACATCAAATCTCGTAATCCGTGATAGGTTATTTACTACAGAGCTTTTCAAACTGGATCACAGTAAACTGTATTTACAACTGTTTGGAGAATGATGTAGATGTTAAAGTGGTGTCTACATCGCATTGAATTGAGTTTAATATTAATTTTATGAGAAAAATATTCACAATGTATATAACTGACGCAGGCAATCGAACGCAGAGATTTCCACATTTTGAATTAGATTACATTCACTCAAATTAAGACGTTATGTTTTTATAAATGTATATAAGCTGTAGTATTAATTAAAGTCGATAAACAGTAACGTTTGGTGACATTTTGTTCTCATAATTATTTTAAGACACAGACGGACTACGGAGCCAGCCGTGACATTAAAATATTAGAGAAATCGTATCATCCGGAAAACTGAGCGCAAGACAGCCGGCCGTTTCAGCCGTGGCTCGTTCCAGCTGAATTTGCGAAGCTGCCTTTTGAAGACTCATTAAAATGAACGTTTCACTAACGCGCACCGACCGTCGCGCTACCCACCTTTTGTTTACTTTAACGTTCCTCCACTGCTTTGTTAACGGCATTCATTCTGTTGGTAACACAGCCGTTAAGTGATTTTAATGGTATTTAAATTTTGCCGCCATTTGCCACCTCTCATAATTACAAATGTTTATTTTATTTATTCACTGTGCGAGACGAATTTCATCAGTGTATTACAAATCACTCGATGATCACTTTAGTAACGTATTGGATTAATTTATTAATTTGAAACATGATTGCGCACGATTGCTAATGGAGGTATGTTATGTCACAAAGCATTATGTACAGGACAGCTTAGATGGAGGGAAAGTGCTTTCGCTGATACATAAGTTTATGGATGCACTTTCGATTCCGCGGGACAAAAACATTTGACGTAGTGTCGTCGAGAATAAAAGTAGACCATCCGTTATACTATACAATTCAGTCTCGACTGATACACTGACTGAATTAACTATATATCAATGTAGAGTTGAAACCACGGATTCTGAAGACATAGGATTTGGAGTACGTTTTCTTTTGGAGCACGCTCCATGATCTACGACTTCATTGTCACTTATTATCATGTGAGATCGAGTTTAAGTGACAGTGATAAGATCACTCATTTCTAATAAAAAAAGTTAAACTGAATATGTATAAGTATCAGCTAGCTTGTTCTAGATAGTTAAAGCATTACAGCGCTTGAAGAATTCAAAGTGCTTTTAATATTTCTATGTAGAAAAGTGACATAATTAATCTTCCTGTGTATAGCTGTATCTCCCCAGCCCCATACATTACCTGTGCCCATTTATTACGTCATAATATAACAACTCACCATTCGCTCCACGATAATTAGTTTCCACCATGAATGCCTTGTCGCAGCTCTGGAGTTAATATTTTTCAACTGAATGCCGCTTAATTTACAAAATTTTAGCTGGGAATACGTATTTGCAAAATGTTTGATAAAAAATTATTACGTGAGAGACGTTCGTTAGTTCACATCCAGATAAATTTTACGTTTATGTTAATTTTTAATAGATTTCTAAGTCAGTTATTAGTTACCTTTACGTTTATTATTCAACTGTGAAAACGTATATGGCCTTTTTTCTTAATTAGACTTCGAATTATTTAGCTTGAAAAGAGTTTGATTGTTCTTTTGAAATAATTCTACGAAAGTTGTCCATTTACCTAAAATTCTCTTTGAGGATTCTATTTGATTACCCGTGATAGAAATTCAATATGACTGCAGTTGAATAGAGCGTTCATTTTGAGATCTTGGAATCGCAAGCCGTATGATGTAATTCTCGAGGGATTGTTGCTTATGTGGCGATTGGTAGAGCACTTATTGATGGCAGTTTGGGGACAACCATGTTGAGGATCTGACAATATGGTGGTCTGATGATTTGTTGAGGGTTAAGAGTGGTGGCTGGGTACGAATAGCGCAGAACTAATGTGTGAAATGTTGGGTGTGTATAACGTCCAGCAGTGGGCGTGTTGGGGCCGATGATTATGGTAATGATGAAATAATATCCGTGTAGTAAATACACAAATTAAAGACAACGCTTTTGTCGAAGAAACACTTTTCTTATATTCCTGCACATGAGACCATGCTTCAAATTCTGATACGACACAACGCCTACCTGATACTATAAGTATGAAATACTAATTGACTGTTCTGATTGTACATAAGTAATTTCTGGGTCTTGATTTTTGCATCATTCCATTGTTCATCTTAATTAGAATACACAGTTTGCGAGAAACAGATAATAGTAAAATAATAGTACATCCCACTGATATAGAATTACTTTATATTTTAAATTTGCACAGTAAGCTAATATAACTGACACTATAGAGTACAGAGCTAGGTCATTATGCAGTCAGATCGGGTGTGTAACCTAACGATCTTAGGTTACATCTCTTGAATAGATAGATGCCCGGGCGTCTGTCTTAACGACCCCGCCAATGGTACATACAAAGGAAATTATTATCAGTAAATAATATCGGTTCTTGTTCAATTTCTAACAAAGTATCTTTGAAGAAGGCAAATCCAATCTATGAACAATCAAGTAAACTATATTATAACTGTAATATAACAAAGTTAATATTAAATTTAGAAGTTTAAGGTAGCCCCGTCTTTAACGAGAAACTCCCGATACAAAGTAGAATTGGAAGCCTAACACAGAGTAGAAATTTCATCTTCAACAGAAACTAGTATAGAGCTAATAATAGAAAAATCACTTAGTAGTTTTTTTTTTTAATATAGCTGAAACTATTCTTGTTCGTTATTGAATTAGTGAAAATAATAGTTGTGAATCATCGCAATCTTTTAGGAAATCTCATAACACACACATACATAACTAATATAGACATAGATAAATACACACAGATGCAAAGAACAAGCAGTGACATAATGCGTCAAAAAAATTTAACACAAGATCTAAAAATAAATTGTGCGACACTCATTTTCGACTGCCTCATTATCATACACACATGTATTAACACGGAGGTGCCGGATCCGAACCCCAAGATCAGCCGTGGATGGTGCTAGGGTTATTTTTTATCTGCTCCGCCAGTTACAGCCGTTAATACCATCCTGCTTCTATAACGTATATGTGTTGCTGTGTTCCGACAATCATACATATGAGATCCACAACTGTCAGGCATGGCCTGATTGTCACTTAACGCGAATTAGATGTCAAGTGTTAGCCCATTACGGATTAAAAAAAAAAAACTATAACTACTTTCCAAAGGCGTCCAGTTGTTACGTGGGTAAATATAATTTGGATTTCGAACACGACCGAAACCGACAATCGAAATGTGGGTCGCGACATCTTCACAATTTACTCACACGACCTCCAACTAGTGCTGCAAAAGGTTATTTCACGTTATCATTCCGTCGAACGTGGCAATTGCTACATCGAATTATATAATTCCTTGAATTCGGATCCCTCGCGGAAGTCGGTGTAGGATTTTATCTCTGAAATTTCTCTGGAATTATCTAGTAGATTTAAACCTTAACGGACGAATGCCGCAGTATGAGCGGCATTGTATTTTTAGTCACTGGCTTCAATGCCGGCTAAAACATTTTAATTTTAATATCACTCTTTTTGTTTTTATATTTGCAGATAATGTGTGACTTGTCGTATTACACGTATGTCTTGTACAAAAAAATAGTTTAGAACTTGGTCAGGAATTAAATTTTGAAAATCTTTTCGGACCGTTAAGGGATTAAATTAGCGAGATGACAAACTTTTGATAGTTCCGAGACTCTTAAACGTAAAGCATATAGTATTTAAGTTTTTTTAATATACCGAAATATATTTATTGATTAATAAATCGTTTCAAGTTACTTGGTATGCTGTTGATATGATTTTCTTTGTCTGGGTTTATATAGGTATTCGTATTATAGCTTAATTTTTAGTTATATTTAAAATGTTTCATATACGTATAACTAAAAATTATTTATGGAGTTCATTCTTATAGTTAGAGTGGGCAAACGAGCTGGCGCCTCTCCTGGTGGAAATCGATCACTGTCGCCCGCTTGCAGCCGCTACATTCGGCGGGGAGTCGCAGCTGCGTTGTCGATCTTTAAGACACGAGTTGTTTCTTTCCTGGAAGGTCACCGAGTCCTGTCGGTCCGGAAACATCGCTGGCTACTAATGATTTCACAGGGTAGCTTAGGTTGTAGGTAAAACGGCCAGTGTTTATTATCTCTTTCTGTGAAATGCATGTATGAAACGTTGACAAAGTTTCGCGACTATCGATTTCACTGAAACGCGATTTAAAATAATCCCTCTGAATGGCATTTAAGCCCTCATGGCTTTTCACAAAGGGTATGCGGTGTAATCTTTATAAATTGGAACTTTTACCAATGTATTTTACTGAAATATTTTATTATTATTATTATCTGTATTATTATTATGAAAGTATTATACTTTATTTTACATTAACGGTACAACTATGTGTCTGAGACGTTCATTACACGCAGGTATATAATATACTTATTATATATATGACTTTACGTAAAAAGTTTAAGAGATAACTAATTTGTTATATTTGAAAATTATAATACAAATGTTATATACATTCCCCTTGTGAATTATGTATTATATTCAGTCTGTGTGAAGTTCATGAAAGGTTTTTCACGAAATGTGTTATACTTTACATACCCAATAGAATTCAATCGAACAAGTCGACTCTAACAAATGGATTGCGACATGCATATTTTATTGTCACATCGCATAGACAGACGCGACTTGTGCTCATATCGCATATATATATAAAACCTCAACCTCTTTGCATATAAAATTGAAAAGCAATGTTTTTAGAACTCCAATCTCTGAAATTTTCGCACGGACGTCTTATATTTTTTTTAATTAGACTTATGCCTAACAACGATCCACGACCTGATTATAGGTGGTGGAGGAAAGGATGTATTCTATTGATGGTAGAAAGAATAAGTCTAGAAGTCCATTCATTCTCTTCTTAAAAACCTACACCATATCTAGATAGAAAAACTAACCCCGGTCGAAGATTCTCATCCTACGTCCATCGCATTTCTGTTTTATGAATTCGTAAAGTAATTGAAGAAGATTTTTTTTAAGGTGACGCCATGAAATTGAATAAATTTCTATCAGTTTTACGTTTTATTGGTTCAGCCAATTTTAACTTAAAACGATTTATTAACATCGTTTTTTAAATTTCACGATTTATCCAGAAATTATACATGAAAATAAAAAGTTTCCCTAAAACAATATTCGAAATTCAAATTGGAGGGCATGACAAATCTGTGACAAAACTCGCGCCGAAATATTATTCCATAAATATTTCTGGGTAACCCAAAAATTTAAAACTTCGTTTATCAATAAAAAATAAAATAACATATTCGATGTTTCATAAAATAATAAGATGACGCTTTTTCTATATTGTCGTGTGTAGCAATTATTAAAGGACAAGCTTGTTATGAATAGTAGTCTTTTCCATCAAACAAAACTTTGAAAAATATGACGACGGTTATGCAATTATATTTAAAAAGAATTGAAATTTCTTTGTTTCTATTGTATCGTTGCTTTAATTCATACATAGCTGTAAGTCAAAACTTGATTTAACCTAAAGAGAGAGCTCGGTGATACATTATATGCAGGCGTGATTTAACATCCCCTTATCGGGCAAGTTTTCGAACCCGGAACTTTTCGAGTGCTCGTTTATTGTACCCGGAACGCATTTGCATTCTCCGCGACTTACGGAACGGCTCACTTTACTGTTGAAGTTTGAGGAATCCTGAATTTCTGGTCTCCCTTTCCTCTGGCACGGTTCATTTGCTCGAAGCTATGATTTATTATGTGAAGTTGAGAATATTTTAAAAGAACTTTGCTAACAGTGGCTTCCCTATAGGGCAATCCTAAATATGTAAATATACATAATAAAACATCATTAGATGATGACATTTTTTCTTTTTAGTCTTTCTTGTCATGTCCAAAGTTATTTCAAATTGTAAGTTATTAATGCTAGTTTATATTTTAACCGGCGTTTTCGATTTATATTTTTAAATGATATCAAGAAATTGCTTTGAAGTTTTTGACGCCTCGTTATGTCATCGACGTGTCATTAGCATAGACCATTACTAATTTAAGAATACTCTTAACTTACGTGACGGTGTGAGCGACGGATGTGACGATTTGAAGGCCCCGCCCTAACGGTGTTAAATACGGTCACGTTTATCGATAGAACCTTTGCAGATAGCTCGTTCTGAAAGCGTCTCAACGTTCTAACAAATTGCCGTAGACGTTGAAAGAATGTGAATTTTATAATGTTTATAGAACAGAATTATCCACTATCCTTGGCATGATTAAAACGAGACTTACCAAAATTTTACTTATTTTTACATATAAAAAATTATATCTGAATAATTCTTGATATTTTTTGTAGTGCCATCCGTTGACAAAAGGTTTATTTCCGTTAAGTAGTCTATACGATTTGAGTAATAAGAATAAACAGTAGTATAATTTGTATTTGACTATTGTCAATATCTGTATGTGTTCGTCGACTGAGTGAATATAAACGAATACATCCTTCAGAATACTAACAGAATTTTTTTAAGAACTCTGAGTTTTTGGACCTGCCACATTAATATTAGGCTTTCGAAAACTCATTTTTTTTTTGCTCACAAAAAATTTATACTAATCTGTAGCTTAATATGCATTGGTGCATTTTGTATTGCAAATGTTTTTTGTATTGCAAGTGTTGCAAATGTAGAATCTACATTTCTGGGTACTATTTGCATTACGTGGAATACGTAAGCTCAAATATAAGGCGTTGTATACAGGCGACCGTAAAAACTGCCGCCACCCGCCGCGATAATAATTTCCAAGTGGAATTCTTGCCGTAATAAATTCATGACGGGATCCCGTGGAAATACCGCGGATGATTATAAAATCGGGCTCCTGTTGGCGCCACAAAACCTCGTGTATCTCTTTAAGAGCACAATTTCTCAGCGACGCCGGATCCCGGATGGTGGCGCATTCCGCATTATATTCAGCCAAGGCGTTAGGTTCGTCGAGATTCAATTTTGTGTTCTAAAAAGTTTCAATATTTAGTGTTCGTTTTTTAAATGTTGTAGTTTTATTTAATGCGCGCGCTTCGCAAACGGCTCTGGCTAAACCACGATCCAATGCAGCACGTGAGATTTCTGTTATGGTTACTTATACAAAACAGCTTTACATTTTTAAACTATTTATTTTGTTTACTTTTTTTTGAATTTGTTTTTGTTTTTATATCAAATCTTCTATTATATATTGTAGTTTTGACAAATGGGGCTGACATATCCTTCCAGGACAAAAGACCCGAAACCTAATGAGAATTAAAAAAAAAATAATACACGTTGAAAATCATTTATATATCCGTACAGTTTAATATCGAGCTACGTTTAAGTTTTAAACGTATTTACTGGCATTATTTATATTATCCAATACAAAGACGATGGATGTGGACATCTGCCTCAGTGGCGCAGTGATGTACTGCTTCCCATGCAACTCGCCATGAGACTCGCGAATCAGACATAGTTATTATCTTCAAAAGACTAATACACATTTAAACTAGGGGTCTCGAGAGATTCTATTTACTTGACATATTTAGAGCAATATTTTTAAAAAAAAAATGTATCGACTGATTAAATTTCTAATTCAGCGAGCCCGAGTTGGTACTATGAACTTCAAAGTTTGCGTTGCTTGAGTTCTCTAACAGTCATTATAGGCCTCTGACTGAGACAAAGGGGAAAAAGTCAAAGAAAACACACCGTGGATGAAAACAATTTAAGTTGAAGCTCTAATAAACATGGGCCGGGTGTTAAGTTGAAATTGCTCCTAAAATTAGCTCTCCGCGTCGCGAAGTAGTCCTGCTTTCGTCTTTATTGCTGTTTCACAACTCATTAATGCCCCCCCTTACGTTTTACCTTCTTGATACAGCGAGTATCTATTATTCTTCTAAAGTGCCGGCATCAGTCTACGCCCGTATCTCGAATGCTTATCTCGGCACACTTCACCTGTGATTTTAACGCGTTAACAGTTTAATTCTGTTTGTTAGAGCGCTCGTGTTTTTATTTCGCTACTCGTTTTCGATTCATTCGAGGTAAACAAATGCGTAATAAGTTTCAGGTTCTCTTTCACTCGTTGTTTTGAGTGGGGAAAACAAAAGCCAATGCTCGTACTGCGATAGGGTTCTGAACTTTACTAGTAAATAAAAAAAAATATACTCAATAGTTCCACGTCGTGCTGTGGCGCATCTCCTGAAGATGCCACGTGTAGGGGGGAAAAACGTACAGATGATATTTTGGACATAGTATTTGCTTTTAAATAAAGCGGAAATTTGCATTTTTTTATCGACATAGATACAATCTAAATAAGAATTATATTAATTAAATAGTGATTTAGTTATTGCTACAATTTCCGTTGCTTAAGACCATTTAGATCCTATTTTAGTAGAGTCATTTAATTCTCGAATTCCGAATTCGCGAGTTAATGTGTATCGATGAGATTTCATTAACAAAATTCAAATTGAAATGGAATTCTTGAAAGTGCTAACAAATTACTCATGACTTAATCACCTTAACAGGCATAGCGAAATAATAATTGAAAAAAAAATATATATATAAAAACTTAACACACCTAATTACGTCATCTGTTAAATTTCACGTATTCCGTCAATATTGAGAAATGTGAATGTTAATTAAGTCTGCAGATAAAACTGTGAAGGGCGATTCTGTTTCACCCCGTCAAGGGTATGGTATATAATCGCGTTGATTATTATCGCCAACAACGCATCCGTTGGTAAGTCATCACGAGTTTTAATGATTGACGAGCGCAATTACGCCGTTCGTAATAACCGCTAATGATCAATGAGTCAATAAATTCATCAATTATCTCTCTCTCCCCAGTGTGCGCAGCGCGGGCAACACTTGAAGCGGGTAACGCTACCCCGATCATATTAACTGGCATAATATTTTAATTTATAAATTATTGAACGCGGCAAGAGTATTGGTAGTTGGTTAATTATTACATTTTCCATTTTAATTTCGTAATTATATCAGTCGACATTCGTAAAAAGGATGCACATAATGTTGCACACAAAATATATTCTACTGTTGATTATTGGTGTTCAGAACAATGCAATTCAGGGTTTTGTTGAACAAAACAATTGGACTATGGCGTGCGCCATTTTGAGTTTATGTAATAACTTCGAAGCGGAAAACAATTATATTTTTTTAAATCTATCGTTAGATAAAAGCAATATAGTTTTATGTCTCTATTGACATTGTTAATTTAAAGAATTAATTTAGAAATCACGCCTACGAAAACTGATCTAAAATACTAGAAGAGGCTATAATTAATCGAAAAAGAAAAACTGGATCTGAACAGTTTTGACCGTAAGCTGCGAAACAAATGTTAAACTAATAACACTCATTTCTCATTTTAAAATTATTCTTTTTAAAAAAAAATTACGAAAACTAAAATCACGACGTACACTTCAATTTCAGATTTTTAATTAATAGATAGTCTACAAAAAAAGAGCGAAACCTTTTTGCTGCCGTTGAAAACTTTGCTCCGAATCGAGGCGAAAAAAGCAAAAAACAAGTAGTTTCCGCGGACCGGTGTTTCTGTTGCGCTAATCTATTGACGTACGAACTATCGACGAAATGAACTTTGGAATTTTCCCACTTACGCCGTGTAATGTAGAAAACTAAGGTTGAGTGGTGTAACGCATTGGGGCCGTATTTGTACCTAGACGTACTAAGTAACCGTTGCATGAAACTAGGACGGATGTGGAGTGCACTATGTTTTGTTACAGTCACTGTGGAATTTTTTTTTTTTCTAAAAGAAAGAATCCCTTGCAGCACTTTGTGTCGAAGAACGAACAAAAAGTTCACCGAACCTTCTGTTTATACCGCATGTTACTTGCGCCTGCATGTCGTGTCGGTTTGCATTGTAATAATGAACTCCTTATTTCGATTTCAGGGTCACTTAAGATTTGGAATGGTGGTATGGTTTTATTGAATTCGTCTAGCGAACTACCACGTTCATATTGATAATCAGCCGCTATTTAGCATTAGTGTATTGCAAAAAATGAGACAAAATTTATAATTGAGAACTTCCAATTTAACGCAGTAATGCTCACAGCAGTTACCAATGTGCTAATCATTTTAATGATATTAGAAATAATCTGTCGCCAAAGACATTTGCCATACAAAGGTTAATCTTGCTAGAAATGACAGACTAAAATTATGTAGTTGTAAATTACAGTGTGCAAACGATTTGACCTTTATTGTGTATTGCGTTGTTTAAATTATAACCCACATACTTATGTGACATCGCTCTCACTCACACAAGGATGTTTCGTCACTGTCCTTTGAAATAAAACTTCTCACGAATCATAAAGTTGGCCAATATGATAATGCCCCGTTTATATGTTGCTTGATTCACTGAAAGATTATTACCGCAAATTCTAATTTTAAACTAAATAATATTTTTGCGTAAGGCGGCTGCCAGCATCTGGGATGTATATCGGTCTAAATGGTTTTCCCTGGGGGAGACCTGTACCTAACAATGATAAGAATAGAGATGTTTTATTCATTTTCTCCTTATTGTGTCACAGTGAGTCGATTTGATACTTCAGTTACGTCTCTTATTGCCTAACAATAGTATGAACATGACCAAAATGAATGAAATGAACAGACCAAAGACTATAATAATGACAAGTGATATGTTTGCTCATAACAATTTTGCGCCAGTAGAAATGTTTACAGAGCATCAAATCGTGTCATGTAGACTTAGTGCGAACTTATCTCCAGTAATTTTACTATGTACAGCGTACTTAGAACAGGAACGTAGTAATGTTTTGATCTCCCGGTTTTCAGCGACATTC
>DWQX01000479.1:0-42085 GCA_018245475.1 Pharmacophagus antenor | reverse complement strand
TGGACTGAAGAAGACTTTAAAAAAGTTCTTTGGACTGATGAATCAAAGTTCAAAATATTCGGTTCGAAAAGAAGAGTGTTTGTGATATGTTTAGTACTACAGTAGTAGTACACAGTACATAGACATTAAATAGATCATTAAATTATCAATAAGTACAATATTTTAAACGTTTTGTAGGTAAATGAAAGTGAAGTTATAGATTGGGTTAGAAACCCCATTCCACTAAATGAATATCTGAAAAAGCCTTGCAAAGAAATTTTACCGACAGTCTGCCGTCCGTTTAGTTGTGGACCATTGCGTAGTGTACATAATGGAGTAAGTATTTTTATATTTTTATGATTTAATGAGTAAATCCAAAGATCGAAAAGCAGTCCGGCACAATAACAGTGTGAGTAGTATGCACCTAAGAACAGCAAATTTGTTCCTCTAGCTATATTCCCAAAACCTTAAAAAATAATACATAATGTTTAGCCGCAATATTAATGTTATCATAGCTATATCACAGCTTCATGTAAAACAAATAAAATATGTTTCTTCTCTAATTTTCAGCTCGACTATTGGATGCAAATCTGCAATTCATGTCCCCGTACATACCCCTGGCTTGGAAATCCACTAGGACAATAAAACAATAGAAAAATATTAAAACAAAAAACTCTTAACATGCGAAATAAAGGAGGATAACGAACATGAATTTATTTTTTTTACTATTCAATTTACCTGTCTCAGTCCAAATAATTAGCGTATAATTACTGATACAAAGATATTTTAACAGCAGTTTTTTAAGTTAGTTAAAAGTGAACAGCGGGGAATAAAAGCTTTAGAATTCTCCTAGAATAATACATATGTATCAGTTAGTAATTAATTCTGTATTATTCCCTAATACGTCGTGTTATGCTACGTAGGAATTTATGCATCATTTTAAATTTATAGAGCAACGTGATTATTTTGTAAAGATATAGAATTCCTCATAATTAGATTTCCTACTCATTGCAAACCAATAGAAATTGTATCTAAGAATTACTACTTAATGGATAAATATTATCTCTCCCGGTAAATAAAACTGTTTAATGATTAGCTAAAGATTATTTTTGATATTTTTAAAAAGGCTCCGCAGTTATTAACAATTGCACAGAAGATCCGATAATGTAATCGCTTTCTATCGTAAATATCTATAGCAGTGATCTTAAAGAGTTACAGATTTTCACGATTAAAATAAGTACTTTGATAATTTATGACAATATAAAACGACGACAAGATACGAGATTTCCTGTTTGCCATTGAGGTCCCGAAAAAATGAAGTGGATAGCGGTTTTGTTCTCTGTGGCGTTAATCGCAATTGCGGTCGGAAATGACGAAGAAGAGCTACCGTTGGCTGTGCAATGTGACGAAGAACTTTGCAAGTTGCCAGCATGCCGTTGTTCTTCTACTATAATTCCAGGAGGCCTTAAACCGAGAGATACTCCACAGGTACTATTCATATTTTGATTCTTTAAGAGTCTACTTAAGTTTCAGAAATAAAGTATATTTATACCTACACATGTTTTGTAGTTCGTCCTTCTCACATTCGACGACGGCGTCAACATCCTCAACATAGAAACCTACCGAGAGATTCTCTACGGACGTTTAAACAAGAACAATTGCCCCGCCAGTGTCACATTCTTCGTGAACCACGAGTATACTGATTATCAACGTGTCAATGAACTGTACAATCGGGGTTACGAGATCGCTCTCCATTCCATTTCTCATCAAACTCCTCAGATCTACTGGGCAGAAGCAAGTTATGACGACATGATGAAGGAATTCGGGGACCAAAAATTTCAAATGTCTTACTTTGCAAACATCCCTGAAAGTGCTATACAAGGTACTCATTAATAGATGTGAATTACATAATAACTTTTCCTACGGGCTAAAAAATTAAATAAGCCCCTTAACGTCGTCTTTAACGTTTAACAAATATTTACAGGCATTCGTATTCCTTTCCTTCAAATGACTGGTAATGCTAGTTTTCAAGTTATGGCATCAGCGGGCCTACGCTATGACTCCTCTTGGCCAACAACGCGCTATGTAGATCCTGGTATCTGGCCTTACACCCTGGACTATGCATCGTCTCAAGATTGTATTGTCCCTCCGTGTCCTTCAGCATCTATTCCCGGAGTTTGGGTACTGCCAATGATTAGTTGGACCGATCTAAGTGGTTTCCCTTGCTCTATGGTGGATGCCTGTGTCTTTATGTAAGTATTTTGACATAGGAACCATTAGTAAGAAAAAAATATTACAATATTCTTGAATATCTTATTTTCAACGAATATGCTACTTGTCATAGTCTTTATTCTATATTTATTTTTTATCAATAATTATTGATATAATCTGTTTGCAACATTTCTACCCATCCACCGGTCTCTAGGAAAATTGATTTGATTACAATTCAAGGATAGAAAGTTTCTTTTCGCTGTTCACTTTACTATTAGCTTAATTATCTTTAGATAGTGGTATTATGTTTTCAGACCCCCGCACGATGAAGAAGAACAATGGTTCAAATTCATGCTCTCCAACTTCGAAAGACATTACCTTGGGAACAGAGCTCCTTTTGGTTTTTATGTTCACGAATGGTATTTGAATGCGTATCCAGCCGTTAAGAATGCTTTGGTCAGATTTTTAGATTTGGTGAATAACCTTAATGACGCATTTATGGTAAGTCTATTTTATATTACACCGATTTTTACATCATGTTCATACAAATTTTCATTATACTTTAATCAACATTAAGAACATTAAGAACCAACGTTCTTCTTTATTAATATCTGTTAGTAAAATATATTACTAGATCAATAGAAGCACTATTTGTTTTCAGGTATATAAAAGAGAACGTAGCACGAATTGTCAATAATCAATTATCTTTCTATGTAATCGTAATTTTTATATATCATTTGAGTAAAGTTTTACTAATCAATTGTTCTGTATTTAATGAATAAAAAAAAAATCATAATATGCAGAAATCTGTTCGTAAGGAAAATGAAAGAAAATAAATTATAATTTAATTAAATGCTCATTTGTCCAGAATTCTGGAATCCTCCCTAATAGTTCAGGCGAGAATGATATTTGATATTGTTACATTTAATAATAAAGTGTATTATTAATATTACTTGAATGTAACCGTCGGTCATGGAATGACCGTATCACTTCTCGATGATATTTCACTTCTGGTAAATATATTAAGACTATAATATAATAGAATATAAAAAGAACCAATTATAATTCTAGGTGACTGCTAGTGAAGTCATTGATTGGGTGCAAGACCCTATACCTGTGGACGAGTACGTTAAGAAAGATTGCAAAAGATTTATTTCAACGGTCTGCCGTCCTACAAGCTGCGGACCTCTGCAATCATCGCACAATGAGGTAATAAGATAAAAATAAATAAAAAAAAACAGAAAAAAATACACAGCAGTTTCTACAACAGTTGTAATAATATTAAGAAAACTGGTTTTATTACGGTTCATAAAAGCGTATCCATATGAATTTTCTTTTACAATCCATCGAAATATTTAAAACGTGAACATTCTCAAATGCACTTAAAATGTTAGAAAATGATATCGAAGGTGTATGGTGCAGTAGTTATCCGCTTTTATTGTAACGCGATGGTTCCTGGTTTGGTACCCGGACCAGAGTAGGTCAATTTGAATGCTGATAGGGTATTTCAGACCCTCCTGAATAGCTACCACTCTCAATATCAAAATGCGGCCATATCAGCATTGCTGTGTTCCGGCAGGTGAGAACCAGAAGTATTCTCGACGAACACCCTTCACCAACTACAGCTTCATTGTCACCTAACATACAGTGAAATAAAGGTCAATTGTTAGCCCATAACTGATAGAAAACAGATTTGAGTCTCAAGGCTATGATTTATCGTTTGAATCTATCAGTCATATAATTAAATTAAACTCATCAGACCTAATCATTGTTTATATAATATACACCTGTTATATCCATCGCTAATGTGGAGAACCAAAAACGTACACGAATTATATCATATTAGGATTTTTTGTTCTTACTAATAAGCAGTGGAAAAGCAAGGTTGCAGAATATTATATGAACCGTTTTCCATTACAGATGACCTACTGGATGCAAATTTGCAACACGTGCCCGAAAGTTTATCCTTGGCTAGGAAATCCTCTTGGTCAATAAATTGAAGCTTATTATTATTACTTATATCTATCACTGATGCAGGTTCCTTTTAAATAATATATTTCATTTTTAAAAATCAAATTTGATACTTACTGAAAATTCGTAAATTTCATTATTTGATTAGAATGAAGGAATACAATACAAATCTCTTCCTGGTAGATACAAGTTTAATTTACGATCATAAGTTTCGCATATAAATACGATATACGCAACCTCGCATAACTCAAGCTCTTGAAACTTTCCTTCATTGTTTGTTCATACCTATCGAATCGTTACAGTTTTCTTTAATGCACAATATTATATATTCATGTTAGGGCAAAAAAGAAATAAAACAAAACAAAAGTTTCGTGCTTTCTAACACATTTATTTCATTCAATTTACATCGAATAGTAACTATTTCATATTTAAAGAAGATTACTCTAAGAAGTCTTTTCTTTGACTCTAACGTTCTGGGTTATTTTTAAGTTAATGACTTCGAAAATAAAAGTTTTATATGATTTAGTATGCGATTTACCAAGTGAGAGATTTTGTGGTTATAATGGACAAGACAATTTTTGTATAATTCTCAAAGTTAGAGTCAAAGTAAAACAATAATCTTATTTACTATTACAAACATTTGAATTCCGAGTACTTTCTCTTAACACGAAAAATTTTCGAATATTGGCAAGATAATATTATAGGCCTAACCGTTACGAAATGTTACATCAATAACACTATGAGGGTATTTACAAACGGGGAGAATTCTTAAAACTAAAGAAGATTTGGAAAATTTCATTTACGAACAACTACAACTTCTCAGTGGGTACAATATTATTACAGGGTACAAGTCTATCACAATGTAATAAAATAAGTTACTTTAATAAGCATATTAATCATATTTACAACGTATATCGAGAATCAAAAAAAAGAAGCGTTAAGTTCAAATGTCCATGTAAACCATGTAAACAACAAATGAAACAACATAGCTTCTGAGGTAGAGTATAAAATAAATTCTATTAAGTACAAAAACCGAGTGTGGACTTTATTTACAACTGTATCAAATAACTAATTTTGCTCTGAACGTCAATCTTTCGAAGAATTATGTAATTTTTGGAATCATTTTCAAAAAATAAGTAGTTTCACTTAAACCTAATATTAACAAAATACCTTATATTTACAGCTTTGTACACAGTAAAACGTAAAATAAGTTAATATAATACTGTAAATAATTTTAAAGCTTATCATCAGAAAACAAAGGAATTAATTCTTAAAATAATAAAAAAATAATAATCAGTCCTACCCGCAGAATTCAGTTAAGTAACATGAATACTCAAGTTCTGATAAAGGTAAAATTTCCGTACATAATTTTTGTACCTTATCAATAACAATATCAGAAGTTTATTTATTTTTAATTGGGTCATTCAAAATTATAAAACTAGCTTTTTGGATTAAAAACCAAGAAACTAATAATCCATTTCTAAAAAACTCTAAACTACAAAGTTTATATGTATCTTGCAAATGACTAGCGAGAGCGAAAATTTCTAAAGGAGGTAGTTGCTGACATCCATTAAATATCGGTTTAGGGTAGAAAATCATATTATAGAAGTGATAGTTAGTAGCCGTTAATTTATCCGCCAGTTTTTTTTGTAACGACATTAGGAAAATAATTAATTTCTCAACAATTTAAATAACACAAGTTCTTATCGCTCGACAGTCACAAGATACGTCATAACTCCTCCCAATACATTTTGAAAAAATGTTCTAGTAAAGTGCTGCGTAAATATTCCGAGATTCACATATTAACATTATTATTTCTAACTAAAGAAGGTAAACTTACAATCCTGTAATCACACAGAAGATATAACAAAGGAGAAAAGAAACCTAACAATTAAAGCCACAATTTTCTAGCAATTTAAGAAATTCTCATACACGTACAGTAACATTAACATCTAGCCTCAAAAATTTGAAGGAATTTATAGATTAATATATGAAAATTTTAAAATTGCTTATGATTAAATGGAAACGAGATAAAGTAAAGCGTCTTAATACATTGGTTATTAAAAATTAGTCTTGAGTTAGCGAGATTCACATACCGCGATTCGGCATAGTTTTGGTACTTGATGATGATTAATATTCATTGCTTCGTAACTATCTAATTACAAACGTGATGGTCTCGCTTGGATCGACAAATCTCGCAATGTACCCGACAGCACCAAACGAACCGGCAGCGGCACTTCTCTTCGTGATCACGAACCCGTGTCTGGTAGCCCCGCCCGCAGCAGAGCAATCGGCAGCCATCCAAACCCGCTGAGGTCCGGTTGCATGTGCGGCCGCGTGTGCCAAGTATGCCAAGTCTGTGAAGTACGTTTTACATAAGTATGAAAATCTCTAAAACATTGACCAAGTTTTGTGGATTATGTATATACTAAATTTCATATCATTTCAATAAAAATCGACTATAACCTTTTTTAAGCGACGACTATTTGTTTCTATATTAACAGTTACAATAACCTTGTACTTAATGTGCTCACGCATAACTTTTTTTTTATTTGTCCAATTTTGACAATTCTTTTTAATTAAAAAAGGTTTATACGAATAAAATAATCAATTTAACCATACGCTATCAACAAAACATCCACAAATAAACTTAAAACTAAGATTATCAATTATTTATCCTTTATCTAATGATTTTTATCATTGAGAGAAAACTCTTATTCAGAGAAATTCAACGTTATTATTTTCATTGAATCTGTTTTATGAATCAAGACTAGATTACAAAAAAATGCATGATAATATCTAAATTCATTTAAAAGTGATAATTTGGTTGATTTGGGTTTTTGTCTAGATTCAAAATATTAATACGAATAACAAAATACTAATTAATATCTCTATACGACTGAAGTAAACTAAATGAAATAAAGTATATAAAGCGACAACTCTCGAACACAAACAGAAAATTCTCACAAAAATAATCTCGCTTGTCTTTAATTTACTAGCTCCTACCACTCTCTTTATCAATTTATTGCCGTAACAGGATTGCTGTATTTCTACAGATATACGAGAGCTAAAGTATTATAGCCAGAACGCTTCACCAACAAGCTTTATTGCAACTTAGTTCATATTAATAATTGAGGTAATTTGTTAGCACTTTTTATATATTAAAAAAAATCTGTACTACATGTTTTTTTAAACTCACTCATCGTTTGGTTCACAGTAGTCAGGAGATTCTTCAAGATAAACCAAATCTGTTTTGTTCGGTTTTTTCATATCGGCGTGCAAAGGTCTCAGTTTTCTAATGTTCTTGCCACGTTTCCGCTCCACCACCTTGAAATCAAAATAACGACAAGTTATATCATTGTTTTAGACTTTCTTCAATTTCCAAAAAAAATTAGCAAAAGCATTATTAATCGCGGTATTTATCAAAACATATTTCTGAGGCCTTTTATCCGTTTTATACTGATTAGTCAGGTACGCTGCCTATAGTAAGCTATTTTTTTTAATGTCTTAATACGAAAGCATGGTAAGAAAATTGTTGAATCTAATCAAAAACTGAAAAATTAATAAATATGCCAAAAGCATCAACGAGACTTTTAAGCGATTATTCTACATTAATACGCGTCCTAATTGCATTAAAAACACAAATAAATCTTATTATATATGCAATACAGTAAATAATTTTATTAACCGTAGCAATTTTTTTCAATAAAAAAAAATCAACTTTTTGGTATCGTTCTTGCAAATCATGAGTGCGGTTGGCATTTCTCTGTGGTGAGGCGTGTACATGTGTCATTTCCCCCCGGAAAAAAAAGAAAAAAAGGCGTGTACATGTGTGGCTGTGAGCGCGACTAATAGAGCAAATGATATATAGGTGCATACATTTAGCCGGTCAGATTCCGGTAAATTTCTATTTCAGGTGATGTTAAAGTACATCATTTTACTTGTATATTTTACAATTTATATTTTAGACTATTTCAAAGGGTCATAAAAATATTTTTTTTTATCGGAAAATAATTTATGTATGTCTACAAAAAAGATAGAAAAAAGGTGGATTAATGTCCTAAATTTTTTGGCCAAAAGGCGTTTACGCACATAGATAATTATTATGTAGAAATGTTTTACCACCTTATGCTAACCGTGCTGATTATATAATATAATAATCTACTAAACTATGCATTATTTTCTGTACATTTTTTTCACTTCAGAATAAAACTTCTACTTTCTACTTTTTTTTTTCTAATAAAACCTCTTTCCCAGCAGAAGCACGTACAGTGAGAATGACCTTTACGTGGGAGGCGCCCTCGTAGCGCGTGGTGAGCGCGTCGCCGACGACACGTAGCTGCGGCAGCCGCCGCCAGCAGACCCGTACTGAGCACGAGCCGGACATGCCGTGGCACTTGCACACGCGCTGCATGCGGCTGCGCACCGCCTGCAATACATAACATAGCATTCGTTTTTTTTTTTGTAATATACGAAGCGATAAAACGAGTAAGACGTTTGCCAGATGGTGAGACTACTCTAACTAGTAACAATGCGGAGTTAATAAATATGTTTATGAATCGTTACCACAGTAACTTCACCGGCTATAGCGCTATAGCGCTTTTGAAAACGAAACAGAATTATTTTTTATCACACTATTAGGCTATGAAACTAAGTACTGCGGTGGTGTCCACTAAGACGGCCTTCGACAGCAAAAATATCTTTTACTTACTAGTTCTAGTTGTGTTACTTGTTGCAAATATTTGTCATAAAAAAGATGAAAATCATGAGCATTATTTCTTGTTATCACTCATGTGGTGTAAAGAAAGTACAACTACAACGTTCAAGTCACCTAATAATGAATTCTTTGACTAATTTACATTAAGAAATAACGATAAAGAAAACTTTAAATATGTATGTTTTCCACACGATTAAATTTAAACTGGTCACATAAAATACAGCAAGTACTTTTAAGATGGGACTTATACCATCATAGATGTTAATTACAAAATATCCTTTGTAACCATATAATAACATATAGCTTTTATTCATAATTGAGTTTTGGGTTAGTTTTCGATATATTATTAATACTATTTTAGTTAAAAATCACCCTTCGCCCTGCTTCGTTGTTGTGTAGATTCATTAGCCCAACGTCAGTGTCTTTATCTTCTTTGGCATCCACGAAATCACGGCTAAACATTTCACCGTATCTTATATCCTGAAAATCGAAATAATTGTCATAAATATTGATGAAATAATAGCCTGTTTCTAATTACTTTGAAATGTCGTCACTACTCTTCGTGCCCCTGTAACGTAACATGTAAAAGAATAATTGTAAACATGAGATTGACTTTTTAAAAATAAACTTTTATAATAATGAAGATAATAGAATAGAATATAATTGTCTTCAGCGCATAACAAGAACAAAATAAAATACACATGAAACAAAAAAATAGAAAGTAACTGTTACAAATAGAGCGAAGTAAAAAAAATACGTTGGCAGTGCAAAAGGCGGTCTTACAGCTGAAAGCAGGCTCTTCCAGACAACCTTAAGATAACACAATTTTTTTAAGTAACGTATTCTTTATCCGATTGCATATATTGGATTCTCTTGATCGCTGAAAATTTTGTCAAATGTATGTCGTAATTTGTATAAATTTCGTTCACATAACATATTTTATCTAACCTCCGAACAGCCACCCCACTGCCAATGCCTAGGCGTCCTCTTCCTCACTCTAGCATCGCAGGAACATTCATTCAGTTCGCCCCTGCTGCATGCTCGGGCAACTGCATGAGCCAACGCCGCCGATGACAGCGCATGAACAAACGCAGATTCCCGTGATTCTAAAATAGTTGCGAAAAACGATTAAGGTTATCATTATTAAACAGAGATGATGAAGAAGTTTTATAATTTGTTTTGTATCTACGCATATGTACACCACGTATAACTTTTCATCCGAAGGTAGGAAAATGTAAAATATATATTTCGCAATAGATTATTGTTTTTATTCAAGAGACTTAGTGGCATTTGTTATATAAAGCATTATTAGATTTTATACATACTTGGCAAATAACAGAACTGATAAAGGAGTATATCATTCCATTAGAGGATTGGTACCAACGAACCTTACAATATTCATACAAATTGAATTGCTATTAATTAATAGTTATTAGTAAGCGATCCAAGATGTTAATCACGCGTTTTAGATAACCGTACAGAAAGGTTCACCGACCGACAGAGTTGCAACAAACCAATAGACATGAGCTCAGCATTACTATATAATCTATCTAACATAGTACAAGCCACGAGAGTTCATTTAGTAATGGTTATTTTATTAGTGGCATACGTTAAACAAACTGAGCGGCTCCGTCAACAGCTCCACACGTGATCTCAGTAATCGACAATCAAAAATAAACAAAATACACGAAGAGAAGAAATTCCTTGAAAACGTTTTGAAATGGACAGGGCATTGAGGCGACGCAAAACATAAATAAGTTATTCGATCCATTAATAAACAATTTATGAAACATCATACAAGCCGTATGGAATATATCTACGCTCTTGACAAACAAGTTCCTTCTCGGAAATTTACTTTATCGATTAAATCACCGCCCCTTTAATCTGACATGTTATTGTTATCAGCACAACAGAACTGAAGATTTGCTAAATCAATATCTGTTTAGTTTTAAATTTCATGATCCGTATCTTCCGAAATTAAATTAACATAATAATATTTTTAGAAGCAACTATTAATATATATGTTTACAAAGAAAGGCTTCAAAATTAGGAACTAAATGTCAGGCAAAGAAAATGTCAGTAAAATATATCAGAACAAATATGACTTTATAAGTTCACAGATAATACCTAAATGATAAAAATACACAACTTTTCGATTTTTTGATGAACTAAATAAAAATTAAAAAATTTTTGTACAAACCTATTCCTATCAACTTATCAACTATTCCAGAGAGATTCGTGTTAAATCGAATTCAGAAATTATCCTTGAATATAGATCTAAAATCAACTCGACTCCATTCAGAACTCTCGTTTCAAATCCGATTGCCTGTCCTACTCCACACTCCGATTGTAACATAAACAATAGTGACGATTGACTCGCCTGTTTAGACTGATGTCCGCTGTAAACGCGTCTACGAGACATCAAAGAACATGTGGTGGGAACAAAGTTTAGAAGTGCATTCAAAGAAAATCACCTTGCGTTAACATTTACTAAAATTATCCCTCGGTTTAGCAGTATGATGTTGTATTTAAATAAAAGTCTTTTGAAAAGATTTTTTGCTCAAGAATTTAAGTCATCATCATCAATCATGAAGATATATTATAAATACGTAATTGTGATAGGGACTGTACTTCAAGCAACGATCAACAATATTTGAAGGAGCGATTAAGATCGAGTTAGACTTGTTATAATCTGTATCTTATCAGCTAATAGGTCACATTTACAAATTTTGAATCAAAATATTCAATGTGATTTTAAATTTCTTATCAAAAGACAACGCCGGTATTATGGTCGTTTTGTTATGTAATTAAACAGCGGTTTCTATTGAAATTATTTTTGATTCAGATTTAGATATCAATAAATGTTGAAACGTTATATAAAATTTATAATTAAGTCAAGATTCGATTCTAGTCACCAACTGAGCGACTTCTTTCTTTTATTAGTGTGCGTTAAATTTTTTATTCAATGAACATGTGTCTAATTTTTATGGTCAACACAAAGTATGTGTATAATGTATATATAACATATGAAAAAAGACTGTTTAAATCTCCTAATTTCCCTAATTATTTCACAAAAGATAATAGTTGGCACATGTGTACGGGTAGAGTTATTTTATTGTCCGCTTTCTTAAAACTTGTCACTGCACATACCGGTGAAACGATTTCATAATGATAGTTGAAATATAATAAAATTTCATTATCATATATGGAAATAAAACTTTACAAAGATCTTGTCTTTACTTTTTTCTAGTTCTGTTGTAATAGTTAATAAAATATATCCAGAAACTAAAAAGTTTCATCTGACTGTCTGTATCGCGCAACAAATAATTGACGGATTTTCATTTCATTTAGGCGATTAATTTCATACGCTATTATAAATTCAATCTTTTGTTCTCTTATTGCAAAGAAGGCAGCTTAATTTTATTGAATTTAAATACCTTTGTTCTTAAATTTAAAGACAGTAACTAATTTATTCCCAACGAAAATGTCTAGTAGTAGTAGCAAATGTTAATAAAATACATACTAACATAACATCTTTAGTTATCCTCTTGTGAAAGTTAATATAAGAAAAGTATACATCGAATTGTTTTGTCTGAAGTGCTTAAACTTACTGAATTTCAATACTCCTCCAAAGATATCGGTAGAATTAGCGACGGTACTGCAATTCCATCGGCTGTGACGGAATTGGTGCTGGCATTCCTCAACCGCTTGACTGGCCCCAGACTGCAGCACCTGGAAATTCAGCGGACACGTTAATAATTTTAATGTTCATTATCGATCTTTACTTACGTATATTTCAACAGAAATCCTCATACACGAAGATCATACTTATACTTTTAGATGCGTATTTCCGAAAATATATATTTCAGTATTGTTTATTTCTTGTCCACTTTAAAATGTAATGGTGTAAGATAAACACTGGTCAAAAAAACGGTTACAACAAACTACTACAACGTTAGTAATTTCCCTTAATTTTTAGAATGATCTTGTAGTATCATCTACCTACATATTGCACAATTATATTTTCAATCGTCTCACATTGCTTTACAAAATAATGGTACATTGAATTTGGCAGATGCAAAATCCAATGAATACAGTACGAATATTTACCGAACTCATTGGATAATTTGTGCAATACATTCCTACTATCTTCAGCCAAACTTATTACGTTGCTTTATTATGATTTTTGGCGTTCTGCCAACTACATTACCACATTATAGTATGAGAATTATATGCTCATATAAATCTAACATATGTAGAAATACACACAATTACTACAATCAAAGAAATGCAATGAAAAAAATATTATATATGCAAATATTATCTTTGACATTTTGCCTCCTCTACTCTCTCTACAAAAAAAAAACTATATTAAAGTATTGCCTTTAATATAGTTTTCTTAAAGTGATTGGAGACTTGTATTTTAACCAGTTTATTTTCAAACTTTACTGCCTGTAAAATTTTCTGTTAAAATTAATTACAGAATAATATTTCATATAAAATAAACTCCTGTCTTTCATATCAAAGCGTCAAATTCAGCGTTTCTCCGGTGCAATCGATGACAATAATCGTTAACATTGTTTCATAGCAATATCAAACTGAATAAAGCAGTTTTTATTGGCTGTAATTGACGACAATTTCTTCTGTCGGTGAGCGGAAAACGCGTAAAATTTAATTAATGTGTTTATTGGTTATTTTAGCTATAAATAAAAATATAATTATGTATTGATCGAAGAGTTTATTTGCAGAACTTCATGACTCAATAAAATACTAAAATAATTTGCTAATTTCCGCTTTCTTTAATCGCAATGATTACGACTAAATTACAAACTCATCGTGTCTCGCTACTACACGCAACAGTTTTAGGAGATTTCTCCTAATATAATTGATAGGAAAAAAAGGATTTTTTTTAAAGTACTTACTTGGTTAGCTACCACCTTAAATGTCAGTCTCCCGCTATAATAGCATTGCTAGCTGTTGGTCATACATGTAAAAGTCAGAGCATTCTGAGCGAGCACGCTCCATCATCTACCGCCTCATTGTTACTTAACATTATTTGAAATGGAGTTCGAATGTAAGCCAATTTTCGATAAAAAAATAACTGCTTTTTATTTGTCTTGTAATTAAGAGAAACATGTTTTTTCAATACAATAACAATTCTATCCGTCATGTCGTCCTTGAATTACAAATATGTTTACATCGCAACTAACCTGCAGTACTCTATCTGAGAGTAAGCACAGCTGTTTCTGTCGCTCGACGAGGTACTCTAGCCTATGACAGCTCTCTTTCTGGACCGTAGTGAAAGTCTCCAGGGTAGTGTTGGCAGATTGACTAGGCGCCCGTGGTACCGCTAAATTCCTGTAAACAGAATACAGAATGAATTCCATCAAATACTTAATAACCACGCTGCTTGACTCATACGGTTGCACACCATGTGTACAATAAATGAGGTGGAATCATCAACCGGTCTCGGATGCGTTATTTGCTACTACACTAGAATGTATAAACGTCGACACTCTGCTAGAAGTGAATCCTGATACCCAGATGTATAAGACAAATAAAATACAAACATTGTTGTATCTACATTTTAAGTAACCGTTATATTCGATATTAAACCAATAGAACCCATCATTAACGTTTCTATTTCGCAGTGATTTACCATTTGCTTTGTACCCGAAGATTTTTTTTATATGTGTAGGTGTATACTTAACCACAATGTCACCTGGTGTTAAGTGACAATATGATTTTAGGTGTTAAGACGCACGAACACAGAAACAGCCTATTCATTCTACTCTTGTAGACATCCACGTTGTATTCGAACGGGAACACTGACACCGGTAAGTTATTCCATTCCTTTGCTGTACGCGTTATGAATGACGAAGCAAAGCGCTTGATCCGAATGCGGGGATGGTAACATTCCATGCGTCTAGACGGCCGAAAGCGGAACGGAGATGGTGAAATGATGTCATGCAATTCCGGCGCACGCTCTCCGAAATGTATCCTGTAGAACCGCGCGGCCAGGCGCCTATGCTCAAGACTGTGCAGATTGGCACCAACCAGATCTTGATCACCAGTATTCTGAGGCCACGTGAGTTGTGCAGTTTGGATGTTAATACTAATTATTCTTAATAGGTATCAAACAGAAAAAGAAACAAAATGCAACATTGTTCTCATTAATTACGTCTTAAAACGTAGTCCCAATTTGGAACTAAATGCTTATTTTAATTATCCCTGATTTGGTATTGAGCTGGCGCAAAAATAACATTTAAGGTAACCTTCCAATTAACAAGAGTTAATTGATCTCGGTAGTAATTAGCAATGTAAAAGACACGAAGCGTTACCGCAGAGCCGCACGAGTGCAAACAGAAGGCAAATGCGCGGTTCCTGGCAAACATTGTAGGAAAGGATGATTGTTAGAGTGAAATAAACATTGCTAATTTGCTTGTTTTGCAATAACTCCTCGTGTCGAGAACTGGGGAACTGGCTTCGTGCAATAAATAACAATGTTAAACATCATCGTCTGACAAATGAAATGAAGTGCCAACTTAGCACAAGCGCACTCGCTCGTTACAATGCAAACCGCTAAAGTAATTAAAGCTGAAGACGTCCGCTCCCCGCGAGCTCTGGCACTCAAATCAAAAACGCCACTCGTAGCAAACAAAACGCGCTATTACCTACCCTCTCTTTTGTTATTTTTCAAAAACTGCTCTCTATTCAAACCGGCCAATGCGAAGCGGGCGAAACAGAGTACGTTGATTGGCCGACGACCTCTGTTGAGTGCAAGTAGAAATAAAAAGTGCTTGGGTAAATGAGGCATGTCGTCCTCCTCTCTCCCGTTACAATTGCGTTGTCGCGTTCCGCTCGGATTTTCGTTTTAATTGCAAACAGGAGAGGATGTGTAAAGGGTTGTGAGACCTTGAGTGGTGCACGTGTAGGAAGGAGGCTGCGGGGAAGCGCATTCAACTTGTTTAAATGGGGGGAAGGGGCTCTTGTTTATGTCATCCATGTTGTCAGATGGGGGTTACAGCGTAATATTCTTATGGAGTACGTCTGACGAGTCCTTTGGCGGGCATTATGGGGGTTCATCATGTGGGTCACTTTTAGTCAAAGCAATCGCGCGCGCGAGTTACACTTGTTCAGCTCGAAAAATAACTGTACATTTCATTTGATCCTGTCCATCTCCAATCGAACATATATTATTATTCAGTATATATTCTGTTCCTTCATTAATAATATTCTTATTTACGCCGTCTAGATTGTAGATGACTTTAAAAAGGTTCACAAACACAATTTTAAAATACAGCAACAATTTTGGATAAAATATTTTTAAAGGCACGAAGTATGTAATGAAAATTCAAATAAAATTATATAATTTATATTAGTATTTATTTCAATATTTAAAAAAAATAAGTATCGTTTACGGCAGCAAAAAAAATCTATTACATTCATTATTAACCAATTATTATATTACACATAAATCATTATAAGTGTATTTAATGTTAAGACTACACTGAGAAAATATCGATGAGTATCGTTTCTGTAACCGTACAGATTAGAAATAAACTAAAAATATTGTATGCACAAATCATGCAAACCCGTATCTTTGCTCAGCTGTATGATTTTAAGCTGGTAGAACCTTATTATTTTCATTGCAAAAGATTATTTGATTTCAATATCTACTATGCACATTCTCACATCCGTTTTAATCCAGTAAGAAATATCTATCAATCAACACATTTATGAATTATAGTTTCACTAGTTTTAGAGGATACCAATGTGTTAACAATTTTTTTATTAGCAGAATATAGATATTATACTAACAGAGGTAAAATTACTTTCAGAAGTTAAACATGAAGAGAGAACGAATATTGGTTCTTAATATAAGTGGATGGTCTGGTATCGTACTAAAGTAACTTTATGTATTCAAGCAGCTAGGTACTACGAATGGAACAAGAAACACGCGAACTTATATTAAGCCTATATTTAATTATTTTATATACAATTGTCGCCCTATCAATTTTGATAGCACTTACAATAAAGGTAACTTGTTGCGTGTTATGAAACACTTAAGCTGGCAGCTTTGACTAATGGGTACCGATTTAGCGCAAAACCGTTAGCTTTTATTACCTTGAAATGTCTTAACCCTTTCAAAACGATTTTTTTAGGGTTTTCAAATATGTGGGGTACATTCCCTACATTTTGGGTAATAAATTTATTCATTATAATAGAGTAGAATTTTTTTTACATTAAATCTAAGAACCGGGAAAGCATATTTCTCATTTCCCATAGTACTCGGGCCGGTTGTAGAACTCATTAGTCTTTTGAAAGTTATTATTAAAATATTATAATGACAACTTGAACAAATGAATAAAGGCGGCAAACAAGGACGAACAGTTAGGCACGGTGTATTATTGGATATTAGATGCTATTAACCTTACATTACAGGTTTGTGGAAGATACCGCTCGAAGATTCAAAATCCGCGGTATTGTAAATATAATAATAGTTTTTTTTTTAAACATTTCTAACAGTAACAATAAAAGTATACGGAGAAAATATTTGATAATTTTAAGATAAGGTTGTTAAATTTAAAACTTACAACACCCTTGTGCATCAGGAATTTAAGGAGTATACTGTAAATAATTTTCCTATTCGCAAATAGTGTATGTTATCACAAAAATCATACACTGAACTTTTCAAACATCACGTTGGCATGAAATCTGTTAAGCTACATGATAAAGAGTTAAAACCATTCACACACTAACGCAGTGTTAAAGGTACGGCTATCACTAAAAAAATCCGTAGTGTCAATATTGAAGTGGTCGTGTGAGCTGTCCGCCTTCCGCCGACATTTATTTCACTCGATAGAAAGTGATCACTGTGGCTCATAGACAGGTGCAACATTCGGAGAGTCCCAGCTACGTTGCGGACTTACGAAAGGAGGACTCTTCTTGAACCTTCCCAGTCTTCAGTCCGGCAATATCATTAACGACAACTGATTTCACAATGTTTAATTTTACTCCAACATCAAAATAGCTATTGACTAATCAAACGGAATTTTCTTTCTAGAGATCAAAAAAAATTTATGTACTTTTTTATTAAAGTGACATCTCTTAACGAAACGTATAACCATTAACCAAACTGTACAATTTGAACAATTTATATGAATAGTCGTATAATTTGTACAAGGTGTAGAGAGACATTAGTGTTTACATACATTTGACAGAATTATTAATGCCATAACAGTATTTGCTGTTCCGACGGATATACGTGTGAGAGCCGGTAGTATCCTGGGCGAACACAAAACAATTACTTAAATTATGTAACGCACAAATAAGTTTAAAAAAGATCCATTACTATTTTTCATACTGTTTCAACATTTTATATTCCTCCTCGTATAAGTATCACAAAAACGTAGTTCTGAAAATTAGAACTTGAAACTAACAAAAAATAAATCTACTAATTAACAATAATACTGCTCAGATTACTTATTACATATATAAAATACTCTCAGTATCGCAGTGACAGGAGTAACTGACGTCGTACACGGGCGCCATTGACATATTTTTTTAAAACATAAGTGTTGCCGGAAGAACTATACTCAATGGTTCACTTGTTACATAATAACCACTCTTTAATTAGCGCAACAAGCCACTTCAGTCGGCGCAGAATATAAATTAGCTACGGACAAGTATACTTAGAGTGGGTTAAGTACACGGGTACGGAACATCATTGTATAATAATTCTTACTATTTTTATTTTTCTCTTTCACATATTTGTTACTCCAGTCGTATGACATGGCATTGATAATTTTTAAATCCTTATGTATTGAACAATTATTCTGTCAATATTAGAGCAAATAGATAGCAAATATATATTAGGTTCTTTTTTTCTAATTCCATTGGAAAATAGCTATATGTGGAGGTACTAATTGTTCGTCATATTATTGTATGTTTTACTAAAGGCATATTCATTGCAAATATTAAAATACTAAGATTTATATCCTAAAAGAAAAGGACTGAAGTGGATTTTGTATCGGTACAGGAACTGTTCAGTGTGGATAATAAACATGTGTCAAATTTATTGTAAACGTAATTTTAAGTTTAATTTTTATTAAGTAGCGATTCTTATGTGTTAATTAGGTTCAAACAGCTTAGTAGGCTCTACAATTCGAAGTAGATGGTTATCGAAAAACGTATACATTCTGTTTTAATTAACTTCGAATATAAATATTAGTGGTAAAAATACTGAATACTGTTTTCGTTAAAAAATAAAAATAAATAAAGGAGTAAATTTATAAAAAAAAACCTCAACTTAAAAAGCCCGCGAAGGTTAATTTGCCTGGAACTATATACAACTGGTCACAAAAGGCTTTTATGAAGATGCGATGCGTAAAATTGCTTTAGCCGCTTTACAGATCGAGTGTGTGGTTTTTTAGTTAAGATAGACGAACAAACTCATTTACGTGATGTTTTATTTTCTTTTACAATAACTAAATTCTTTATATTTAGCACAATTTTCAATCGATTACAAGAATTAAGTTTCGTTCATAGCCGGAAATGACGAAATGTGGCAAAATTCTGGTTATAACCAGTTAAAGCAGTTATGCAACATAAAAAAAATCAAAACTATTGTTTACTGTGATACAATACTTCTAACTAATATATAAATAATAATGCTGGTTATCAACAGATCGTAACGTAAACCGAGAATGCGCAAAATGTCATGGCTCAGAAATATTCGAGTGTGGATACGAGTTAAGCCTGTAGAAGCTCTGTTTAGACTCGCCTTAGACAGTAAGTAGTTTCGAATAATTGCTGCCAACCTTTAGAAATTGGAAAAGCGCTAAACTAAGAAGAAAATATGGGTATGAACAAATACTATTTGATAGTACGAATTTATACGTTCAAATAAATAAAGTGTAGACTAACTAAAACATAAATGATAGTTCTCTATACTGATTGATGAATATTAAAGTACACCGCAGGTAATTTTGAAATCATCGTAATTCTCATTATTCTTTTAGATTATAAGTCTTAAGTAACAAGAGGCAAGATACTGTTCGAAAAAAGATTAGATCCTTGTGTAGTGGTAGACGCAACGTTATTAGGCCTATAAGCGCGGAGTACCCTCAATCTGCTGAATATGATAGGCGCTCGACAAACAGTGGCGATTTGTTTTTCATCGGTAATAGCCTAACACTTGGCTTCGATTTGTCCTGATGTTAACTGAGAATGAGGCCGCACATTGAGGAGTGTTCGCGCAGAATACTTTTGGCTCTCATATATGACTGCCAGAACACAGCAACGCTGTTATAACGGCAGTTATCCAGGAGGAACACCCCTACCACCATCCACACTTATACTGTGACCCGGGAATCAAACCCGGAACTTCCGCGTTACAAGGCAAGCGGTTAAACCACTACGCCATGGATGCAGTCAAATGTTCGTTGTGGGATGCTTATCCCCAACAGTGGGCATCAGTGGGCAACATGGACTTATTATACAATAGTACTTTACGGTCTGACAACACCGCGTATGTCATTTTAAATAATCAAAGAATCTCAACATTTAAGTTCACGATTACAATCAAATATTTATAATGATTTAGAAATCGATGCAAACACTAAAGTCATATTTTAAAAATATAACACCTGCTACTTAAAAGATAATTAACCTGAATACCGTTATCACAACAGGAAGGCGATGTGTTGACACGGGACCAAAGGAGTGATGAAACGGAAAGGAGCACCAGTTTAACATACATCAAATTTAATTGTACAGTAAACTTGTACTTAACTTCAATGACTTAAAATCTAATTTTGAACAATTTAAATTATTACATTATGATATTCGTTTCGTTGTTGTCTGAACATGTCTTAGATAAACCGCAGACAAAGATATTTTTAAACAAACCTAATTTGCTAAATAGCAGCTTTGAGAAGTTTGACTGCCTCCGTCGCGCAGTGGTCTACCACTTGCTCCGCAACACGGAGGTTCCCAGGTTCATTTCCCGGGCCATATGAATAATGGAATCTAGATAGTAGTGAGATGTTTTCGAATCCCTGTGACTAGCTACCACAAAAATGCGGCTGTAACAGTTTACTGTATTCCTGCGGTCCTGCAGTCATATACGTGAGAGCCAAAAGTGTTCGGGGCGAACATTTTGGCCATCTGCGGCCTCATTATCACTTAACATCACGTGTCGATTGAAGTCAAATGAGACTATTACCGATTAAAAATAAATTGGTTTCTACAGAGAAGTGAGTAATACTTCTTTCCCGATTGTAAATTGTCCATCGCAATTCCCCATTAACCGATTAAGGTTTTTCAGTATTCGTCATACGTTCGTGACTCATCGCGTTTGCCCCGGACAAACAGCTGATTGCGTTACAAACACCAATAAAAATATTTAATGAGAGATTTCTCTTTAAACATATATGTACATCAAGTAAGGATTAAAGACTTAACAAGTTTCTTATGCAAATATCAATACGCAAACTTGAATTTAAACTTTTAAAAATAAACATTCTGTGATTACTTATTCTTCAACAGATATAAAGTTTATGTTCTTTTAATTTAGAGTCCGTTAGCTTAACGGTTAAGGTCACCAATTTTTATAATTGACCTAATATCGCAATTTCGAATACAGTATGTGACATGGAGAAAGATCGAGATAAAAGTTTATTTAGAGTGATTGAAGGAATTATCAGTGATGTTAAAAAAGTCACTGCTTCCGTGGCGCAGTGGCTAACAGGCCCGGGATATTACACGGAAGACTCTGGTCCGATTCCGATGTTAATTCCTGTCAATTAATTAATGTCAATCTGCTGTCATAAAATCATTGCTGTACTGTGACAGTCATAGCAGGACTACTGTATGCTGACAAGTACGCTTCACCATCTTGGTCCTAATTATTACTTATGATGATAAAATTAAATAAAAACGTCAACTCATTGTTAATAAAAATATAGCTGGTATTCTAAAAGTTTTTTTTAAAGCAATATATTTACATATCATACTTTATTTCTTTAATAAAAACATATCAATAAGCAATCTCATAGTTTATGTCTATAATAATCATCACGGGTAGAAACCTTGTGGATGTACTAATCTGACATATCTTTAGTAACGGGACTTTAAATGAAACCTGGTCATAATTATCCGCTTTGCGGACAGCAAATGGTCCCATGAACTATTGGCATTATCTGCAAGTTGGAGCTAAATACTGAGTGATAACCATTAGCTCTTTGCAATATGCATAAGATTAGATATCTTTATATCCAATCTTGTATATATTGTAATTAACCCTTTGAAAACTATGGACGCTTATATGCGCTCTGCATAGATTGATTTTCAGATACTGATTTTTAGATATTTATATTAATTCGGTTCAGAGAAATGAATAATATTGTTTAAATGTACTTCATTTATTGATTTTTATGAAAATCTTATCTTGGCCACTTTATAACTGGTAAAAGATATTCCTTGTTACAACTAGCGTTGCGAGGTAAAATTGAAGAAGACCACGTAGACGGGAGCACACATGAGTTAAATAATTTCGGCCTCAGCACACGATCTGTCTTTCATGCTAAGGCATCTGATGATAATTATTAGCAAGCTTCAGAAAGAAGATGCACAATAAGAAGAAAAACATAAACCCATCCCTTCACAGAGATTACACTTCGTTACTCAGTTCATACCGTCGGTGGAATCTGTGATCAGTCTGTCGTTATCTGAAAATGACCAATGAATAGTAGCCTGATCCGGCTCGAAGGATCAAATTAATCGTAGTAGACAGAGAAACTTATATTCTGTTGCACTCACCTTGTAAATTAAACACTAAACGTGGACTGTAATTTTATTGCACTGTTTTAACCCTTTGCGAACGAGAGGTAACTCTCGGTCGCCACGATGTTTTGTGCGGCAGAACGAGTGGCGTGTGCGAAGCGTAACTTTTCTAAGAATATAGTTAATATATCATCCTTTTCCAAGTCTTAAAGACGCATAGATAGATAAACCATTGAAATGTAATGTTTTTAGGATCGTTTATAAGATACAGGTCATTTTATTGCATTATATAAATTACTCAACACAAAAGTCATCCTCCGCAAAGGGCTCAATTATCAAAAATAATATCAATAAAAACTGTCTTCAATGTTGATTAAATAGGTTATAACAAATCTGCCGTTTTTACCAGACTTGAACATCAAAGTTAGATCTATCTTTTCGTTTACTATGTAAACATTTAATGTTGATATGGAATAATGATTATTGTCTCTATACAATTAAGGCATTAATTTATTAAAAGCTCAACGTAAGAAGTAATATTGGGTTTTATTATTAATAAAAATTATAGACGTAGATAAAAACTTGCGCGGCACTTATCTGGGACATTTTCAAAACCATATAATTTATCAGCTCCAGTTAATGTCATACTTCAACGCTACATTTTTATTGCACACTCGAACGTAGTATATGGGGTATGCGTAAATAAAAATGTGCTATCGTGCCTGTAATAAAGTATAAAGTCAATAAACACTTTATTGTTAAAAGTAAAATATCGCGGAAGCGTTTTTACGGTTTCATGAAAAGCGACACCACAAGAGTTGCACGCGTTTATTGTCGCTACTGGTCGGGAGATGGCGTTACAAGCTTTAAAGTTCTGTACAACGGTTAGAGGCAAAGAGACATACTTTACCGTAAATACATCAGCTAATAGTTTATATGTAATATAAACTATTAGTAAAAGTAAAACAAATATTTTACGAAGGGGTTCGATATATTAGTGAGGTAGGCATGTAGCGAATTCCATCTCTACCGAGTATACAGTGATATAGATAGTAAAATGTTAGTAAATTATTTGTCCGGATATTAATGTCCGTAGTTAGTTTTGATGATATCGTATGCAACACTATTACTGCAGCAAAAATCAAATTTTTAACTGCGTCTGTGGCGCAGTGTTATACCGCATTCCTTGTTCAGAGGTTCCGGTTTCGATTCTCTGGCCACAACAGTGTTCGTTGTGTTTTTTCAAACTCGACTGGCTAGCTATCACTCTAAATAGCGGCATTGCTGTGCCGACAGCCATCCATATGAGAGCCAGAAGTACTCTGAGAGAGTACGCTTCAAAATATACGGCCTCATTGTCAATTAATTTTAGCATCAGGTGAAATTAATGTGAAGTATTAGCTTATAGCCTATAAAGAAAGCATTACAAACTCTCTTCCTAACTTGATGTTCAACGCAAGTTGTGATTATTGATAATTATAACAGTAATAAAGTAACATTAAGAGCAATAACTTAAGTTTATTACCTGATCATCGCGGGCGTAAGCATGAGAACGCAGCTACAAAATAAGGCTGGCAATACAATGTTGCAAACAGCGATTTTTAATTGCACGATTTATATACACAAAACACCTCGTCTTTAAATTTACTATAACCAGAAATAGCTTCCGTGTAGATATGTTACTGACCTCTTCAACAATTGCTATTTGATAATAAAAGCATGAAATTCATATGTATTTGAATAAACATAAGAACATAACGAAATAAATATATTCACATGTAACCTGCTTAAATTTACAACTGCCGCGCGTAATATTGTAAAAATTATTGTTAATTTATTTATAATATTATAAACTGTAGATATGAGCTCTATTTCTTCTTTTTTATGTACATTTGTTTAGCACAGTTCTTATTTGCCCATGCTTACCATAGATTTCTTTCCGAGGTGTACACTTTTTAACCAAAAACACCAGATTACCGTATAAAAGTTATTGGTGAGTGAAAATAAAAAAAAAATATATGTTTAGATACGCATTTAAATGAGAACTACCTTATTGCCGTCGGTTAAATAAAGGATCGTTTTAACCGTAAGCGACGTGTAACAATGACCACAATGGAACGTAACGTGTTACATTATTTATCGACTGCGGTACAATGTTCCATCTATTACACCATCGCGAATGTTTATGACATTAATACGATTAATTTCATTACCCTCAACTTAAGCACGACGTATTTCATTAGCGTATTTCATATTTACACGAATTAAGTCCGCGAATGGCAACAATCTAAAGCGATAACAACACAAGTTTATTACGTAAATAAAAACGGTTTACTTTTTAAACAAACATCACTTGTTTATTTATGTCTTTTCGGCACTATGTAACTGTACAAAAAAACGGGCATAATTCCTATAAGCGTTCTCTTCCAGTCAACCTACAGGGTTGTGAAGAGATATACATTGAGTTCAAGAAAAATTATAATAAAAAAGGATACAAAATAATTACACAACAGAGCGAACATATAAATTAAAAACGTTAAAATTGAGAAAGAAAAAAAAACATTTTAAAAGAGTAAGAAACATTTAATGGAACTATAATCTATTAAGTAAAAATCAAATTCCACAACGGAATTATTGACAATAACAACAGACTACAGGTAAGATGAAATGATTCTCCAACGTATTCCCATGTTTGACGTAATGCCGAAACACAATACCAAATGTAAAACCACTAAATCACTTTAGTGTCGACGGCAAGGTCTGTAATTTTGTTGTTACCAAATTGATATTTATGACAGGACGTATGCGAAATTACTAGTTTCTCTCGTTGTAGGTTACGAATGGTAATGTTCACCGCAAATAACGCTTCCAAGGTGTGCGTATTAAAAAGTTATATATACGTTTTCTCGAAAAGCAACACTGGGAGTACTCGTATAACATAAAAACATATAAGTTCATCACATACTAGCTACGTACTGTTAGTATTAAACAAACTATCAACACGATTTTTTTCTTTTTAAAATTAATAAAAAATATTCTTGTCATAAAAAAAAATTTCATCTTATCTATAAAGTTCATGTAAGTTTATAGTAGGTGATGTTGTTTACATAGTACTTAAAGAATAGTCCATAATTGCAATTTAAGTATAATGCGCAATTACTCAATAAGTTTGCATTTTAGTTGATATTAAAAGAGTATGGAACTTTGTGCAAGAAATGTCTACAATTATACAATTAGACATATATCTTCAAATGTTACTTGTTTTTTAATTACCTATACTTAATCTGACCTAGTTTTTAACTTATGACGTTTATACAAATAGATCCGGCTAAAACAAAAAAAAATATTTTTAATTCATAACTATATTGGGTATTCCACGCATCTATCCCTACAAAAAGAAGTTCGAACTTTCCCAACTGTCAAAAACTTGATGGATCGCTCCATAAACGAGGATCGGATTTCATAATTTGTTTAGCTGCCTTTGAAAACGGTTCCGATTGTATTTCTCGATTAAATAGTTCACATTCTCAAATTATTGCTACGGACATCGTTCGTTCCTTCAAAGTTTTTGTTTTTATTTAACAACAAATCGATTACGCTACCAAAAATGTTTTAAAATAAAATGTACATCAACAACATAAAGATGCGTTATCGTATCAAAAGCTTTTTTTTACAAAAAAAAAACAATGATATTCTTAAATATTCATTTGAAAAATTATAAAACATTTTTTGGAATATTTGAAGTGTATTAATAAAACCATTTTGCAATAATTTTAGAAACTAGTGTCGATTACAAAACCACTAGCCGAAATGTTTTAGAATCGCTACATTAATCTTTTCGGAAATGGCAGATTAATACTGTCAAGACTTCATATTAAAAGCAACATTTTAACACTAGGTTTACAAACCATTCTTTCATTGTTTCTTTTCGAAGCCTTAGTAGCTTGATACATTTTTAAATCCTTGTATTTACTTCTTTTCATGAAGCTAATTTTCCATACAGCATGAGAAATAAACTGACAGTTCAGACACATGTATATATAGTGAATTTTAATTATGTTATTACGTCAAAATAACGTGTCATGTAAACCTAGTATTAATAAATAAAGTACATAATGAATGTAACTTGAAAGAAGAAAGTTTATAGCTCATGGTCAAATATAAAGTTGCCTCGCATAATAGCGGTTTGGCTAAGTGCTCCCATAAAAACAGCAAAACATTATTGACGCGACCGCTCTACGTTAAACACACCGTAATGTAATACACTGTATTTTTTGATGCCATGCTTTTATAGTAAATTTTGACTGCTTTGTAACGCGGAGGTCCTAAGTTCGATTATCGTGCAACATGATTAGCTGAGCTTGTTTGGTGGTAGGGATTTTCGAACCCGCGTGAATAGCCACCACCCTCTATGTCAATCTCCCGCAATAACAGCAGTGCTGTGTTTCGGCAGATATACATGTAGGAGCCAGGAGATTTCTGGATGAACACTTTTCACTATCTATTTTTTATTTTTTTCACTTAATGTCGAGTATATTCGTGGTTAAGTATTAGTTCATAAACGATAAAAAAAACATTTGCCTGCCATTAGCTTCTGTTATCTCTAAAATGGCCGGGCTAACTAGGTATGCATACAATCAAGGTTATACTAACAATATATTATCCCGTGCATTTTATATATGAAAAAATAAATAACATCTGACAGAACATTGCTCTCACAGGCTCGTCATTGCACTTACCATAAGTTGAATGATCTTCAGTAATATAATCAATTGGTAATTTTAATATTATAAAATAGTACGTAATATTTATGCCCGTAACAATAACACTTCATATAACGAGATCTTTTAACCTAAAAATGTAATAAAAATATTGAAATAAAAAAAGTGTTCTGTCAAGATTAGCACTTGTAAAAATGGGCCAGATATATTGAAAAGGTATTCGAAAATAATTGGCAACGCAATCGAGGCATTTTTATAAAACCTTTTCATAATTATGTTGGGATAGCATTCGTACTGTTTTCATTTTGAGAGCATTGCTATTGCTTTTAACGTATGAATAAAATCGAAGTGTCTATTTGTAATATCAAAATAATAGCTATTTACTCAATTCTAATGTTTATTTACATGACATTTTTTTTACCGGAAGCTTAGTTATTCTTTCTTACGTGTAGTCTCCATTTCGAAGGAACTTTCACAAAAAGATGGTTGTCGCTACAAGGATTAAAATACGATTACTGCAAAAAAATATCAATTTCCGATAAAAAAAATAGTTTATAAAATTGTGAACATCATTTATTCTAATGTAAATATTTCAGGTTTACTAGGAAAACTTTTTTTCTCTCTATTGTCATTTTACTTTGTTTTTTGTCTGTCAATAAAATCAAAACTATTGTACTTACGAAATCATTTGTAGTTTGTTTTAGGCCACATCATTGTTAAAATTCCATAGATCTGTTCCCATTTATTCAATCTAAGCTTATGACCAGCAAAGTGGTGGTGTATCGGCTACTATACACTACACGTTCCTTTGCGAATCTACATATAAAATATAGTTTCGTCCAATAAAATATATTGAACGCTCCAAAGTCATTCGCGATGCTGATTCCGTAAGCCGCTTAGCAGATCTCGAACGCACGGTAAATACGTTAAAAATGATAAGATAAATTTTACTTAAAATCTTATTACCAACCATAACGCACAATCGTTTTGAATAAATCCTGCACTAAAAATAGACTTGAGGTCTAAAGGTGCTTGGTATAACTGAACATAAAAGTCTATACGTTAATACTGAAGTACCTTATATTAAAAGCAATATAAAAGTATACAAAGTTACCTTTATTAGTCACACACGAAATTATGTGATATATATAACATTTTACCTAGGCCATGCTGCTATGGCAGGAAGACAGTCAAAACTTCTGGCTCTCACAAAGCATTATATAAAATAGGAATGAAAAAATATGTAAGATAGATTTGACTCCTGTTAATTTTTGTTTAAAGTATTTTATTTTCACTTATCTATTTGTCATCAGTTCAATTTTGTAAAAAGTATTATCTATAGTATAGGAATGTTCTTAACTTTGTTGTTACTGTTATTACTTTAACTAGTTAACAGTCCATATTATTATTATATCACTGTTCATGGTAAACTCACCATTAAATCCCAATATAGCACATATATATAATTATGTCTAAGAAAACGTTAAAATTGTATCATAATATGATATTACAATTATGAGTTAAATGTCTCTTGTGTACATTGTATTATTCTTTAATATAAAGTTATTATATACAAATTTAACTTTGGGTCCTCTAAAATCATTAACGAAATTTTAATTTGTAACACAATAATAAAATACCATATAGTAATTTGTTTAAAATAGGCGTAAAATAGATTTAAGTGAATCTCATCGAGTTCAATCGAAGAATTGCATTTCGGACAGTTTGATGTATTGGTTTACGAAGTCTTATTTATAACTCGGTAGACAAAATACTAGGGCGCAGACTATAATTAGAATAAGTGCGGGCCCTTGTATTGCGCATTTAACAAGACAGGGGTTACCAACAATGCGGTTACCGCTACAAAAACGTATCCAGGGTCATGTTAAGACGAGCAATAATTAAATATTAAAAAAAATATATGTTAGTTGTAAGCATTATTTGATTTTTATTATTTGTTGTAGCGGGTAATAGAAATACATAATCTGTGAATATTTCAACTTTATACTTATTACAGTTCAATAAACAGATAGACAATTATCTCAGTATTGGGGTTTCGATTGTCACCTTTTGGGTACGGAACCCTAAAGAAAGGAAATAGTAATTTTAACTTTTGCGTAGCTGTTCTTACGATATACGCGCGTAAATTTTGTTCATTATTAGAATGTTCAATTTATTAAATTACTTGTCATGATTAAACGTATCACAAAAGTTCAAAACAAAAATTTGATTGCATTTTTATAGAAAAAAAAATGTTCGCCTAGCGTGGTGTACGGTGTTGAATCGTAAAATGTAACTCCACTATCACGGGGGCGTTGGTTTCCAATTTATTTTTTCCCCATCGTTGCAGGGCCGCTGCAGTAAACTTGAAATCGTAAAGTTACGATGTCTGGCCCCCGCGACACCCCTACTACGTGTATTTATTTACTAAAATCACGAAGTTTTTGCTTCAGTTTTTTTACGACTTTACATTTCTTATTTTGTTTGCCCCATTTGATTGCCTTCGTAGCGAAGTGAGCGCCCTGACCGTCCCAGGTTCGATTTTGAGTACACATTTATAAGGAAATCTGGATAGGGTGTTTTCTTAACCGCCTGGCTCGATACCATGACAACATGTATAATATATATATGTTTTCTTCAACAATGCTGTTTCGGCTGTCATACATGTCAGAGGCCACTAACATCACGTGTCAATTGAGATGTATTTTTAGCCCATAGACGATAACAAAAATAAAAGTAATAAAATGACCTGTCTTATTAATGAAATAAATAATTCATGTCAACTTATTTTTTTACAGAACTTGTAGGATTATTTATTGATGTACCACGTAATAAGTTCCAAATTGTTTAACTTATTGACTGACAACTACTAGGTATCTCGTAGTAGTCCCTGCAAGTTTAGATTAGTTTCAAATGGCTATTTGTGTTAAGAATTATTAGAAAGGAAGAATGAAAAATGTGTATATTTTGGAGAAGAGATTAATAATCAATCTTAATTAAAATAAAACTATAAATTCCAGGGTAAAGCGCTCTAAATTTGGGTGGTAGTCAATGGATTAACTATTATTTATTCATGTAGTCAGCGTTACATATTATACTTAGTTGCATATGTTCGAAACAAAAACAATAAAGCAGATCGAGATATCATGGTACGGTGTTATCCTACAATAATTTACTAAGGATAATAAAGGTTCATTTTTCACTAGTTCAAATTGGACACGGTGGCTGGGTAGGTCGGTTTTTTTTGTTGCATTTCTATGCCTTCCGATGAGGGGTCGCGCTCTCACAAATTACACCTTGGAAGTATAAAAGATACAAGGCCCGCGTTTGATGAGATGTTATAAAATTGTGATGTAAAAATAGTGGGGTTGCCTAAGGATCGCACGTTTTTTAATCAAATTTATCTCGTTCAAAATATGCAATCTTTAAATAATAAAATCTTTATTACAGTACATATAATATATCAAAGTTAGGACGGGTCGTAAATTTATATTTTCCTTTTTATCAACAACAAACAATATTGAATTTATTAAAAAAAAACTAAAAGTTTGTATGTCGATTTGAATTCCTACCATTATATTTTATTAGATGCAGACTTGTGTGATTGGCGAAACACAGCAACGCTGTCACGGGGGCATATTCACATTGATGATGGCTACCATCATCTATTTGAATCTACCGCTAACTAGACAGGTTCAAAAAACCCTACCACCTACCAAATTTCACTATTCTTCTGAGTATCGAACCCAGGACCTCCGTGTTAGACAAGCGGTGAATCGTTGCCAGTAGTGTAGTTTAAAATATTCTTCTTATGCAAAAAACTGAATCTATAGCATGCAGTATTTGTTACACAATGTGATTAACTTATTAAATAATTAGTTTTTATAACCATCTGAAAGAATATACTCTATTTAGGACAGATAGTTGATCATATTTATCTTGAATAAACACACCCACAACGATAATATGTCAGTGTATTCACAAAAAAAATACAAACCCCACTGAGTTTCTTGTCAGTTCTTCTCAGTAAGGGACCCGAGGCAGATAATTACATGACGATTAAAAGTGATCGTACAAGATGATCCTATTTTATAAAGATATTTTGTGTTTAAGTTTATGGTCGTGTTTATACCAAATAGGAGAAGTATTATTTTGACGTTGAGGATTTAAAATCTATAATTGTTTTATTGCTATTTGCTTTGAGTCAATTATAAGAAAAATATGAATAGAATCAAAACAAAAGACGTTCACATTACTACCTAAAGATTTTTGGATGTCGATGATGTAATCAAAATGAGAGGTTTATTATTCTTCATAATAAAAATGAAAACAAAAACATTACTTAAGAAAACTTGCTTCGAGATAACATTATAAAAACTTTTCAAAAATTTAAGACTACCACCATAAGATGTGAATGTAGATAACATCACAAACATTTTTGACCACCACACCCCACCTAGTGTTGCGTTGGAAATGTAAAAACAGTATTGGTCGTAAAACAACCCCAAGACATAACTTTACCCCAAACAGTGGGACTCGTGTTTGAAGAGTATGCTTTGGCCATCAATGCTTTATTAGTTGGGGAGGCCAGTATTGCTTGCGATAAATTGACGACGTTGACTACAATGTATGGATAGAGTACGAGTCATCCTTTAAGAACATAATGATTAATTGAAGAACTAACATTGGAAGAGAGTCCTGTTGAAATTTATTAGGATAAATCTGAAGATTTTTAGTTTCAGAAACGGCAAATTATTTTGATTTTGAAATTTGATTTCCTTTTCTTTCATCAGCAATAACTTTAATATTACTAGATTCGCATAGAAATAAACATTGATTGTTATTCACATTCACGAGAAAATGTTCGAGTAAATTCGCAACACCTCGGCAACGGCCACTGATAACTTTTTTATCGGTTATAGGTTATTAGGTTAATACTTGTTCTCGATTTCATCGAATGTTAAGTGACAATGAGGCTGTAGGATTGTTACATTTTCGTCCAGAAATCGAATCAGGAATCTTCATGCTATAAACCCAGCGGTTATCCGTTGCGATGCGGGGGCAAACAATAGTAATGGAGATACATATTTACGTAACACATTATATTATTGTACTTTTGATTAATCCCTTTTGAAAATCTTAATATTGTTCATAACTATCTTCATGTAAAATGTTTAAACTGAAATTCAAAACATTAACAAATCTTTTTCACGATTAATTCGAGTTTAAATAAAGTAAGAAAAAATATTGTTCAACATATTATTAAAACATTTCACGTAAAATTTACACTAAATTAAGTCTCTTTTTAAGCAAAACATTTGTACCACGTGACGAGACGTGTTTAATGTTTTTTAAATCTTTTCATACACGAAATTAAAAGAAATGTAACAAGTTCATATGTATGACATTATAAAATGGAATTCAAGTATATTATGTACGTTAGTAATAGCTTTATCTCCAACTAAATTATTTCATAATGAATGCAGGCAGGATTTGTGTCGCTCTAAAATTTAACAAAATAATCATCAATAATTTTTTCTTCTCCGCATATCGTTAATATTTACATTGTTTGAATTAATCATTTCGTACTCAGCTGGCGATTATAAAAAAGTAAAGAGGCAGGTGATGGTTTTGTTAACTTTTTCTCCGTTACCTTTTTAGTATAATTAGGTTCAATTACGACTTATTCATCAGATATCGGTTCGTGATGTAGAAAATGGTGTCCATTTTCGGAATAAACGTCAACATCTACTCAAATTACTATAATTAAGTTGGGTATGGAGTTATGTTAATTAGCTAATTGAATTGCGTTTTTTGGTCAATAGGATGTTGCAAGAGAAAGTTCACATTTAGAACCAATACGTTCGTACAAAGAGCAACATTAATTGATAAATTGTTGTCTTAATTATATCTCCATTGTAATTGTTTATAACGTAGCTTGACTATATGGAATTGTCTTAACATTTACTATGAAATATAAGTAAATGTACTACAAGAAACCTCACACTTCGATGTCGTTTACATTTTTCAAATTTTTAGTGATTATTCCCATTTGGGCTGAAATTCCATTTGATGTGGCGAATATAATATTTATAGCATTCTTTCGCGCACTACATATCTGATAAGCATTTTAAGGCCGACACGACAATTAAAGATGCCATGCCTCTAAATATGTTAATATTAAAAGAAATTTGTATACTGCATTGATCAAATGAATGTACCTACAAAGCAATATCCACTAAGCTGCAGCAGCAGTTAAAAGTAATAAAGTTGAAAATAAAAATAAGCTTTTAGACATTTAATTGTGCATGAATGTACAAATTCTGAGGAGTCTTTCAATTTAAAGTATCAAGAAATTCAAACTTATAATTAATTTTTCCGTGTATATTCTAACAACTGAAATTCTGTTTATGTACTTTTTAAAAAACCTACGAACAGCAACTGTTGCATTATATTACTTTTACATCCTTTTTCAGTCAACTTTACAGTTAAAAAATGCATATTTATATCATTACAAAGGCTATCATCATAAATGTCAATAAATATACACTTTGTGCAATATCTTTCACCTGCTCAGAAATAAGTATGTACAGAAGACCTTTGAAAAATTTAACATATGTACAGACGAAAGTATAATCGAAATTAACAAATATGAATAATAAGTACTGAATACAAAGCATGTATTAGAGAAAAATAAGAATTCCACATCTTGACTTGTTAACCGACGAAACAAAGAATGTTGCAAATATGACGCGTTTATCGTTTTGGTTCTTTATTTATGTATGACCGCCCATAAGATAGTGATTTGATTATAATTATTCTTGTCTGTTTGTTATAACTACCTACAAATAAAAGAAAAAATCATCCTTCAGGTTGTGAAAACACAAAAGATCGATTGATTGAATGATAGATATTTTGCACCTCTTTATAATTTTGATTCTTTGTACTTTTATATTTATATATAAGTATTTGTTTAAATATGTTTTTATATCATTAATAGTTTGTATGTTATTGATAATTGTTATACATACAGTTACATATTTTTATACATATATATGATGTTTTTTGATTTGAATACTTACAGTTAGGTTTATCTATGACAATTCTGGCTACGTCCATTTACCCCATAGTCTGGGCTGAGTACAGAAAATATCACTTGGTCGTTATTTCGGTCCTTTGTAATCGATTTGTAAGGTTTACAATAAATAATAAATGTAAAATATTAACCCATTAGCTGCTAAGTTTTTTTCGGTATTTCACGTACACCACTCGACACCAAAAGTTTATTTGGCACGCATAACAATTTAATTTCATTCTATACACATCAGTCTACTACCAGTGGTAGAAAGTGTGTATCCTATGCGATGTTTCGTCCCAACGAGTTAAGAAATATAAGATTCCTCTTTAATACCAAAGGTTGAACCAAAAGTTTAGAAAAAAATTACAATTAATGGGTTAAATAAATAGTAAACCAAGCATTTTTGTAACCCTAATTCGTCTTTTTCTGATGGTAAAAAGTAGAGAGACATCATTATGTTACAGTTCAAAGCATCTTCCATGAAGCTAACATTGAATGAAGCTAACCTAACATTGTTGCAAAACGCCTTGAACATGTCTATTCACTTTATAATATGTTAATAGTAATGCAAACTTGAAAGGAAATAATGCAAAGCTCATCGGCAATAGGTCGGAAGCGAATGGGACGGACGTTTAGAACCTTTTAACGGGATCTGTCAAACGGTCCACCCATTAAAGTGACCGATTTGTTTTCGGCTTTCCGCATTTACTTTTCAGACTATTTCTATTTATTTCTTCTTATTTACACTCTGTTGTTGATGCCTTTTCTGCTTCTGTATTATCACTTGTATTATAACTATTACTAAAATAATAACTTTAATTATTAATATAAACAACTATCAAAAAGCTTGTAAGAAAAGTAAGTAAAAGTAGATTGACTGGCAGAAAATGCTCATAAGCATTAAGCCCTCCCATTAAACCTTTTTTTTTATTATCGGGGGGAAATCTTCGAAAAGATATCCTGCCTCCTGGGGGTAGTCAGGGTCATGTGGGATTTTTATCCACTAAAACCCCCTCGGTGGTCGACCTCAGTGTTTTAAAAAAGTCGCGTGATTTGAAAACACAACCTCTTCCAATGCTACGCTATAATACAGCCCATCCCATAACCTGCGCAATACAGACTTCAGAAAACTCGCAAGTTCTACCACAATGGCTAGGGACCACGTCCAACTACCGTCCTTCTCGGAGTCATTAATATAGACCCCCATCCTTACTACCCACGATTCCAAAGGTCCCTTTATGGTAGGGAAACAGTTTAACGGAGGGACGTAAAGAAACCGTTAGCGCCAAGATGGCCTCGTCTTGAAGCAGGATCCGTCCTCTTTCGATATCGCTCAGTAGACTCCTTTTATGCCATAACACTCTTCCATTGTACCTTATTTTAAAGCGAAAAATAAAGATCATCTTTTGCCAACAGTCTCTTAGTGGTCATACGTTAACGATTAGATCTTTCTTTTAAAAATAGAAGTTTTCTTTAAGGTACTTTCAATAAATTTATTTAGTAAAAGTGCTATGCGTTGACAAAATGTACTATTATATATCCAATTCACATTATACATTTAAGCAATAAGTATGAACAGTTGTATAATTTGTGCATCGGGAGGCTGATGTGCTATTTATTATACATGACTTTTTTGGTATCGGGGTACTCTTCGAAAGATAGCCTACCTTCTGGCAGGAAGTTATGGTTATGAAAAATCCCCCACTAAAACACCCTTGGCGGTCATCCTCCACGTTTTGGAGGAGTCGCGGGGTCTCCATTCGGAACACAACCGCGGCCCATCCAGCGCTATTTAATGATAATGATGGCCCGTCTCGAAGCCTACCCTGACAGACGAACCTAACGCTGTAATGAAATACTTGTGCCGTTGTAAATTGGAGAAAAGTTGTATTAATTTTATATAAAGTTAAACATTTTATTAAATAATTATTTTCTGAAGTATTTAAGTCATCACATATCTTTAACGGAAATTTAACTAATTACATAATTTATCCACACACACAATCTAGGGAAGTAGGTCAAAGCCATAATATTTTTTTTTACGATTATTAATAACGATTACTTGTGATGGTATTTATGTAGTATAACGATATTAAAAAGAAAAAATACACATTTTTTAGCTGCACACATAATACTTCAACAACCTGATGACGAAATGAATAATTATTAATTTTAATAAGATTCCTCCCATCAATCAACATTATCAAAATGATAGATACGGCAATACTAAAACCCGTTTCAAATCCAATTAGTGGATATTAAAAACTAAATAATTATTCGGTCGAATCGTAACTTGTGACATTCGGTGTTATTTATGAGAACTTAATATCTTATTTACTGAAATTAATGACAAATCTTTAACAGTCTAATTATTATATATAAGTTCAGGAAACAGTCAGCGAAAACATAGTTGTTATAAATAAAACGAATTTTTTTATGGGTTATAAGCTAACACTTAACCTCGATTTCGCCTGATGATAAGTGACAATGAGGCTGTAGATGATGAGCGCTTTCGCCTACAACATTTGTGGCTCTCAAGTTCTGGCACATTCTGACTGCCGGAACATAGCATTTCTATTGTGACTGCAGATTGATATTGCGGGTGGTAGCTAGCCAAGCGGATTCGAAAAACCCTACCCACCATCCAGACTCCACTACTCCTGTGGCCCAGGATTCGATCCTGGAACTTCACTGTTACCAACTAAACCGCTGCGCCATAAAAGCAATCAAACACCATGACCTTAATTTCTCATTATTTTAAGTCACGATGAGGCCAAAAAAGGTAAATGCCCACCCAGAATAATCTGGCTTTCATAAGCTTACGAATATGGAGGTGGTAGGATAGCCTTGCATCTTCGAAGAAAGATGAATGACTCCGGAACAGATGCAGAGGTATCCGGATCACAAGGCAAACCGTTGGCCGCTACGTCATGACATGCTGCTTGACCACTGGCGTACTCCTAAATTAGGTAACAATATTAGGGGTATACACTTTCTAACAAAACAAAAATATCAAAATCGGACCATTCTATAACAGCTATGCGTACTCGGGGCGTGATAATGTTTTTTTATTTTATGTTGAGATTAATCTCCTTCCAGTATGTGTATCAACTTTCGAGACCATCGACTTAGAAATTGAAATGTTTAATTGAAACTTATAGTTTCCCCACTTAGGAGTTGAATTCCCAAAAAGCCTTATTAGAGTATATCCATATATCACAAAAAACACATCCTCCAAATTTCTGGTCTCCACGTGTGTTTAGGCTGTGCTTTGATGTAGAGGTCAGTCCGAAAATTACTTGGTCAGAATGTTGAACTTTATAGATAAGTATAGATATTCGTATTGAATTTTTTCTTTCTAGTTGTCGATTACAAAAGCGGTCTTAAACATTTAACAAGGCATCGAACGTCGGATCTAGAAGGCATCGTAAAATCGTGAGCAGCGGCCGAACAAGAGAAAACGAACCCGCCGTCCAACGTTAATTTATTTCAGTTGTTACTATACACTAGCAATTAATTTAAACTGTGATCGGTTGGCGAATCGTTTCGTTGAAATTGTGTCGTAAAGTTAGATTAGGATTTAATAAATTTTACGTCATCACAACTCTTGGGATGTCACGTATTCTAAATTCGAAGTTGATTTTTCGAATACGGAACTACGAAATTTAAAATTTTTCGAAAAACCGTATTTTTCTTATTTTTTTTTTGTACACTCTAAAATTTTTCTCTCTCTGTCTCTGGTCATTATTGAAGATCTTATCGCAACATCTAAAAAAAACAACAATTTGAGATTAAAATAAAAAGTCGCTATTGTCGTCACTCTTTATTCTTTTATCAAGCGGGAAATCAAAAAGTTTACCAAACCTTCTGCAAGGATATTAGCGTTATGTATAATAAAATTTCTACCTACTAAAACCCTCTTCATTTGTCGCCCTTAATACACTATGGGGGATTCCGTTTCCATTCACTTCCTACAAATACAAACCGATACATACAAATTTTAAATTTATATTAAGAATGTCACCTGTTTAAAATACAAAGTATCCTTTTTAAAATATAAGTATCCAAATAAGATAATAGTTTTTTTTTTAAATTATCTTTACAACATTCTCGATATAAAAAAAATTAAAACAAAAAAATCATCATATTGGTTGCTATTGTAACACATACAAACATCCAAAATCATCATGTGCCTGTACACAGTTAAACTTACATTACGTCGGTTCTTATTAATCGCTGATTAAAAAGACACGTGCACACATACACGAAGCAAAGTTGCACTACATCACCGAGCCGCATGCCGGTTGTCAATAAAACGCTACTAAAATATTTATTATGACATAAATATCTTATACGACTTGTTAATTGGTTCTTATTTGATGCTCCCGTGTGAAGTGAGCCCGGCGGCGGTCCATTTGCACCTTTTTGTGCTTTAGAAATCTTCGAGGAATCGACATTATTTAACATGTAAAGTAAAATCGACGGCCGGTGTTGAAGTTTACCGACCGATTTACAAAATGCCAAACTAAAGCATTACATCTATCTTCACAGATATAATTCCAGAGAACTCATTGATTTTACCTATGTCTACCGAAACGCAGCCTAAACTGATTGTCCTGGAGACATGAATTTTGAAGTTTGTGTTCTTTGTGATATCTAGGTATCAGCTAAGGAAGGATTTTAAAAATGTCTACTGCTAAAGTAGCTAGTAGTAGTAATATTTAATAAATTACCACACCCAAAATCGTTACGCTAAGTTTTAAATTAAAAAAACCGAATTGAATATTAACGGGTAATTGTATCGTATTTTAATAAATATACACTAAAGATAATCTTAAAATTAAATTCAAGATATTTTATAAAAACCAAATCATCGCTCAACACGAGGTTAAATAATGGTTAAGTACAAATCTATTAAAATTAAAAAAAAAATCAAAGTTTTTTATTGAAATCCTACGGTAATTTATAACGTTTGATGCAAATACACAAGTTAATATATAAATAATAAGACGCCCTATAATTGTTGTGATATCGTTTGACAGTCGAAGATATCATCTTTGAACCAATTTTAATGTTTTCGGACTAATTTAAAATCCCAAAGCAAATTAAAAATACTTAAGACATATTAAAGTATTATCTACAAATATTTAAAAACAGACGAAAAAGTTGCAATCACAATTATGTAATTATTACTTGGTCTTTCAATAAAGCGAACTTAACTAAGTATGAAATTCGAAACAATATTTTTTTGTCTGCATCGGGTTAACACTTGAGCTCATGTTAAGTGCTAATGAAAACGTAAATGGTGAAGCGCGCTCGCCTAGAATACATAAATGCTAATTTATGTATTGTCCATCTAACTTTATAATGTTACTTGATAAAGTCAAAGAATAAATTTTTGCTTCTTTATGTGTGACGAATGCATTTCTAAGAAATGTAAAGGAAAGAATGTAAAGTATCAAGAGAAATTTTTACAGCTTAGGTCTGGAATGCCACTTAATATTTTTACAATCTATGGATCGATAGAAATAAACTTTATCAGCAAGAGGAAACATATTTCTAGTCTAATCCACCTGCTGCCCAATATATGCAAAAATGCGGTGGCAATATATAACTACATTTTTAAACAGTTTTGGTGTAAGGAATTGCTAAGAAATTTTATTTATGTGTAAACATGAAAGGCTTACTTTTTCTTGCATTGCAAAATTTTTCAAAAAATATTCGTCAATTGCAATTTTAAAGGAACAGAAGCCGCAAAAAGGTAACTTTTACGTAGAATATAAAAAAATATGTTTATTTACACATACCGAACTGCATTTTAATATTCCCTGTCTGCAGAAGGAATGCCTTTGTCTATACAATAGGGTGCATATAAGACGTCACTTTTACGGTTTTTGTTTTTTTTTTTCTTTTTTTAATAAAAGGTGTGTAACGAAAGCAGTATAAGAATGACATGTCATAAATAAATAATCTCATAAAAAATTGAAGTCCCTCAATTTAGCATTCTCTTTACAAACCAAAAATGTTAACAAATGCATTCCTAGGGATCACGAAGAATTAAACGGTGTATGGTACATACTAACAATAACATGCCTTTTATTGCAATGATTCCGCTTCCTTCATGATTTCCACGTTAATGATGACGATATAGATAGCAGAGCGAAATGAAAAAGAGAAAAGGAAAGCTGTGCTCCAGACCAAAAGGCACATATAGCAGGAACGATAGAGAAGCATTCTACTTACTTCGAGAGTCATACACAATACCATTGATTCTAACACGTTTGCCACTAAATAATCTCTCATCAAACCTTCACATAAACATAGGATTAAATTTATGCTGGAACGAACAGAAGAAATAACTGAAGGTTGTAAATCCCTTTTAACGCAACGGTAAAATTTAATCAAGTTGCACCCGGTAACCTTATTCAACACGACAGCTAATAACAGTTTTTGACGTGAACTAAACGTTAACTAGATTCGTAATTTAAGTTTCCAGTATTAACCAATGTAATGAAAAACGTGTTTCATACCATTCTGTTCACCTTTTCGTATCAATATATTCCTCAAGAGTTATCTCTAAAATGTTATATTTTTGTCAAATACTCGTAAGGACACAATTTTTCTACTATCTATATATGTATGCCTATAATATTAAATGCTAGTGTAATAATTTTTTGGACATTTGACTACTTCTAGCCTTCAATTTTAACATGTTTAATAAAAAATAAGGCAGTAGATGGTGAAGCGTATTCCTCCAAAATGAATCCCTAATATTTATGACTTCCGGAATACATAAATGCTGTTAGGGCGTCAGTTTAATATTGAAGCTGGTAACTAGTCGGGCGGGTTTAAGAAAATTCTACCACCATCCTCAATACTCAAATGGTATCGAAAAACTCAAGTGTCAATATAGCGACACAATGCTGTGCTTCATATACATATACTTTGAATTATTTCATTGTTATGCACATCACTTAACATCAGGGGTACATCAGATGGTCTTGTCACGTCACTGCGCATCCTAAATTTTTTTTTTTATTTTTTAAATTTTTTTAAAAACCAATCAAACACGTATAAATCATGTAAAATTTGTAATTTATTTGTTGCACATTAAACAAATTTAACATGCACACTTTGTAAACGTAAATAACAATCAATTGTTAATAATATTCACATGCAAATAGAAACAAATAAACTTACAAAAGGCTTCACCTCTAACAGTCTTCATTTATTACTTAAAAGGCAATTAACACAGCCGTAAAGTCTTTTATAAAACTCTTTTATGAGCAACATGAAAGTTTACATTGGATATGACGAACACGCTTGCCGGCAGGTCATCTCTTTTGCGTATCGTTTAGCGAGAAAACGTAACACCGCTGATACAATGAGAGGTAGCAAATTTAACATTACTGTTTTAATTTCCTTCACTGTCTTTATTTGAGCTATTTATTTGCTAAATCGCATTATATGTAAAACTAGCTGACACGGTAAATTTAGTATCGCCTAACAATCAATGAATGATGCGTTTCTTTGTGCTGAACGTAATTTAGAATGAATGTTTGATAATAAATACCAAAGATATTAAGTTCAATTGTTATTTATTATGTTATTATAATAAAT
>DWQX01000478.1:0-42164 GCA_018245475.1 Pharmacophagus antenor | reverse complement strand
AAGTTTTTTTGATGGAATGATGGCATAGTTGAAAAAGCAGCATCTGTATAATTGAAACGTAAACAATTAATAATTATTAGCTTTTTCTTTATTATCGGTTGATAATAATAATAATTAATAATAGAATGTACGTAATTATTAATCGATACTTAATAGCCAATAACGGTCGATTATCTCGAAAATGGAATATTATAAACATGACATATACATCGCTCGTGGATGTTGCGTTGTAAAGATGATCCTAGAGACGCAGGTTAAGACCGGTACAAGTGCCACTGAGGGGCCACTTTACGACCTATAGTGTAGAGGAGACGTTAAAGTGCGAGATGCGGGCGTTTGCTGAGATGTGCAGTTTATTACACGTAACATACCACTCATAATGTCTACATGTCATAACGCACAATATAGACATATGATGAATTTGAATTATTTGTGTGTTTGCGACTTTCATTTTCGTAAACATTCTTATCATAAAATCAACTCTAATACGATGTAAAAGGCTGCACTCGAAAGTTCCCTGCGTAATTAAATAAAAATGAAGATATTCGTTGAAGAACTATCTTAATTGACATAGGCCATAGGTTAAAGTTAAGTTGCAATGAACGGTGCACACTAGTAACCACTACAAGGTGGACCGACTCTCTGATGATGATCGTGAGAAGCCACTAATTGCGGTCTGTACAGAATCGGATCGAATATCATAGGGACCAGTGGAGATTAACCTCTATTTTTACTGATAACGACAAATATTCTGACGTTCACATAGCAGCTAAATTATAAGAAACGTTAAAATTTATCGCGGAGAGTATTAATTTATATATTTACTTAACCATTTTGAAAGTTTCATCACTAGCGTTGATTTTAAGCGAAACTCAATTCTAGTAGATGGGATGCGACGCAATATATTAATTGCTTTTCTCGTTAACAGCAGCGAACGAAAAGGTTCAAAATATGATTACTTACTGCCAGTGTATCAAAATGTGATTATTCACAATTAATTGTATCAATTCTAATTTCGAGTAAACATTGTTTCAAGTTACGTAGACAGACTATTCTTGTCGAATTGTCTAGATGGGTACTATCAAAATAATCATTGTAACCGTGTTATATACAAAACAATACGAGTAAGTTGAACAGTTGCTGTTACTTAGTGAATTTATAAAAGTATATAGATCACACAGAGTAAACAAAATGGAACATTATTTACTGTTGAATAGACGTTAACTATTAATTTTCAGGTTTAATGTCTAATCTTTGTTGTACCTTTAAAAATTAGGCTTTTCACCTCTTTACTTCTTACTTTATTGCAATCATTACTTCTGCGACATAATTATTTGCTTTATCCCATGCTTCTTTAGACTCTACTATACTCTCTGTCTTCTTTTATGCTACATTTTTGAAAACATAAACATATGTGTGCTTCAGTTTTAATGTGTGTATCTATGAAAATACACACACACACACAATTATGATATCGCATTTTCGCGTAGGAATATAATATGAGAATGATGGCGATAAAAAAAAAGTTTTTTTTTAAATATTACCAACACCTATCGGTTTTTGTTGGCGCAATACGTCACACCATCGACGCTACGTACACAGAGGAAGCTGGGTGAGGCGACGGAAATTACATTTTTAATCTTCTTCGCTACATGTGAGCAACGTGATATTAATAACAAGTAATATGTTCACTCTAACCTTATTTTTTTTTGTGTGTACATTTTGCAATTTCGTTGCGGATTTCGGCAACATTTCGTTATTAACATAAATTACAAAAAAGGATACTTGTCTAATACAGTATAGTTCAGAAAGAATATCAACGCTGAATTATAATTTTTTCGACTGAAACAATTTTTGCAGTGACGTTAATTTAAAAAAATAATTTTGTCAAGAATTATTCGGATACGTGAAGTTAAAGTAGAATCAAATAGATGCTGCTTTTCTCATGATTAAATATTTATTTATATTGTAATCTAATTCATTAATTATAAACAAAAACAAAAATAAAACAAAAAAAAATGAATAGATAGTCAATCACAATAAAACCTTTTATTGTTCAATCCATGACCATATTTAATCAAAACATGATATTGCCGCTTACATGTAAGGTTACATGTGTAGCGTTTTTTTTATTACTTTTTTTAAACTTTTTATTTTGTATTATCTTACAATGGTTGCTAGGCAGGCTGTAAAGTAAAAAATAAGCATACGTGAACACTCCTCTTAAATAATTTTATTAAAATATATATCAAACTTATTCAAGTGTTTTCGTGATTAAAAAAAATACGTACAGCAGAAGCGCTTTGGCCTAGATTCTCTCTAGATCTCATTTCACGCCGATGTGGCACGTCGCAGCAAAATTAATTAGTTCCCTAGTTAATTGTGGCTCGTCGGGCTAAGATGAACGTGAGACAAAAAAAAATTCTCACCGATACTACGGAAGTTTTCTGAAAGCCGCGATAGCTTGAGGCTGTTCTCTTCGAAATCTCTTTCCTCAACAGTATAAATGCATTCGATACTCACTGCGAATGCCAATTGAATTTTTAAAAAGCAGTGATGCTAAGTTAATCTGATTAATTAAGAATTAAATAGTTTATGAAAGTTGACAACTTTCTTGTATCACATACAAGCGTAGCTTTTAAATGTTGCAAAAAATATATATAACAAAATAGAAAACAATATTTGTACTAGATTTAATTGTTTAAAGGGATATTTTACTAATATATAGTTATATTAATTGATTGTCAAAGAAATACTATTTGCGGATTTCTACTACCAGCTCAATTCTAGTTTCTTTTCAAAGTTATTTAACTATGTTATATTTTCTGTATATTACTTAGATCACACTTCAAGGACTTTTTCTAAATCGAACATGTAATAAAATTTTGATAAAAAAATTAAATCCTATTTATATTAGGTTTATTGAAGAATACGTTCGTAAAAAAACAGTAAAACGAATTCAGTTTTACATGTTACGTAGGTAACACTCCCCTGAACTTTATAATACGATATCCTTAAAATAGAAAGCAGACCGTGGCCCAGGTGATGCTATTTATGTCACCGCCCGAGCCTTGGGATGATCAGCTCATAAAACCGTGCGTCGACTAGATAATCAACGCAAGATAGGGTACACATTACCCTTGTATCTACTTAAATTTCAATTTCAGCTTTCAACGCGAACTGAACCGGCACACTGTACATTAATAACAATAAAATAATTATAGTTTATTGATCCAAGCGTCACTGTGCGGAGTACCATGACTTAATAAAACCTAAAAATATTTTCTTTTTCTTTTCTTTTTATTCTCAACGCATTTCGTCTGTTCCTCGTTGAACTGACGAACGCGTAACATCCTGAAGAGGCCACGTGTAGTTACACAATCCGTAGATTATTCAAATCAGCAATCTACATTTCGTTGAAAGTTGTAAAATAACATACAAACTCTTCTTCATCTCTTAGGACCTCACGACTATTGATGGTTGACTGAATTTAAACGTACACGGTGTGACGAAATAGTTCTTCGACTCTTTATTTTATCCACTATCGTACGAGTATGTTGCGTAGAAACGGTTTTTCGTATTCTTATACCACTTTTCCCTGCTACTCTCTTCATAATAATAAAATTCTTACTATAGTAAAAACGCTTAAATTTATTATACAAAAACTATACCTACAGTATGTATTCGCCAAGCTTTTTTAATTCGCTATATAAAAAGCGCCTTTTTATTTTATTAAGGAAAAAGGTTTATTACATTACGTGGGTCTCGCAATTTTATAATAACCGTATAATGAAGGCTTTAACTCAGAGCCGAGATGAGAATTATATTTGCAATGCAATATTCGATTAAATGAAAATAAGCCTACATTTTCTATTATCGTAACTACTACTAACTGAAGTATGAAGTCGTTACATTTGATGAAAAATATATAGCTTAAATGATTTAGAAAAATCATTGCTTTGAGCGAAATGCATCGCTCGCGAAGCTTGTAGAGCCAATAAAAATATTCTTTTAAATTAGATTGGTTCTCCTTCACTTTTGTGACTACCATCCTTCAACCTTTAGGGTTTATAGTCAGTAGAATTTGAAGACACAATCGAGTGATTAGAAAGTACTTGTAATGAGTCCTATCCAATAAAAATACTTTTTTGAATTATAATGATACGGTATATCATATATCATAACAGAATGACCAGCAGTGTTTAAAAATTAATATGATAATAAAATAATAACAATAAATTAATGACAATGAATTAATGTACAAAAAATTATAATTGTGACATGGATAACATAAATCTGTTATGTTGCAGAATCTCAATTGAAATACGTAATAATGCCATTGTTTACACGGATCAGGACAAAATATTAAAGTGTGTTCTTCTAATAAGAATAATTAATGTTTATTATGACATACAAACAAAGCTTCAATGGGAACAATAATCTTAAAACGGTATCTTTAATTAAAGGTCACTATTATTAAGTAGAGAACAAAGCGGCACTTCCAATTCGCGGAGTCCGAATTTTCAGCTCCATGGATTCTCCATTCAATCGAATTTTATTACACCTATTCGATTACCTGCGAGTTCGTAATCAAGATTTTGTCGTAATTTGTAAGTACAATGGCATTCCATTTCCAGTTACGTCACTACGTTATATATTTGTTCATTTTAAAAAAGCGTATTCGAAGAATAAATTGATTGAGGCGACTCAATTGACAACGACATAATTCAATAAAACATGAAAATTATTTTGCTAATTTCCGCTTTTTATAATATCAAATATTACGACGAAATTACAATTTCAACGCACTTTGCCACTACACATGGCGTCTACAGACGATACGATGATGTTCGATGTGCTGTGGAACCCATGGCATCTCCTGGACCTTTAAAACATAACACTGTTATAAGAAGTATTATGTCGTAGAAAAATCAAATAATGGCCTTACTGTGAGACAGTATACCAGAAGTGTACATTAGATCTACCGTATAAATATATCACCGAAAACGTTAACGCAATTTATCAATTATCAGATAATAAAAAATATAACGGTGCATACATCTTAAGATATAAGGTTTGAGATAGATACACCAAAGTTCGCGCATGCTCAGAAACTCTAGTTGATTTAATTTTAATCTAATCAGAATAGAATGTTAGTGGAACAGTTACGTAATAGTACGAACTACAATATTGTATGCTCACGTATCTCACATGTTCTACCTCTCAGCTTTATGAAGGTATGCTCGAAATGTTTCAAGTAGTTAAATAGTGATTTGCAGTAAACATAGTTTCCAATACCTTACTTGCAACACTGTTGTAAGTTTTAGTGAATATTACGGTAAGGTTATATCCACACAATAAAATTATTTTTACTGGCAATACTGACACTTGACTCCAATGTCTCACGATTTTAAATAACAAAAATGTAACATAAGAAAAATAGAATAATGCCGTATATGGTGAAGCGTGCTCTAACAAAATACTCTGGCTTTCATGTGTATGACCGGACAAGAATACAAAAATGCTGTTACAGCTCTAGATTATTGAAGACAGTATCTAGCTCATGGAAAAAGTTAATTCAAGCTTCAGCATTCATGTTGTCTGGAAGTAAGACATCCGTAATAAAAAGCTAGCGATAAAACACTACATATATTAAGTGAGTTGCTGAATGCTATTTGAATACGTAATGTTACCCCTATTTCTTCCGCTATTTCTGATAAACAATATCACATAGATATTACAGTGTTGTATTAGAGAACAGTACAACTCGCCCTCAGTCATCCTTTTTAAAAAGTTATTCTTACAGATTCATTTTGAAGTTATTATTCATTTTGTATTATTAGAATCCGATATTCTAGATCCGCAAGCCGTGAATCCATTAAGCTATTGTTAAGAAAACTCACATTTAGTTATTTTTTTGAAATATTTGAAAAGAATAGATAAATAACTAACAATTCCGTTCTAAAATATTTCATACTTTTATCTGCAACTCGTTATAAATGTTTATAGGGCCAACCGCACCGTTCAGGTGACATTGTTTACTACGTGTCTAGTCTCTAAGGAAGACAGTTAAATCGTACAGTCGGTGAGTAAAGAGAACGAGTGAAGTCCAAAGTTGGGTATTTTTAGAGATATCTTTTTACTTGTGATGCGACTTCTTGACAGAAATAAACACGGGCTATATAAAACAAATTCTTTACCAGACACGAAGTATTATTTAATTTTTCTATTTTCTTCTTCTATTACCATTACTCTCGCTTCTATTTGAGATTCTTAGATTATTTTTTCATTTTTTATATTTTGTATATACATAGTCATTATTTTGCAATATTAAATAAGTATATAAAAGCAATCATTGAATACAAGCGGTAAGAAGTGTACAAAAAAAACTCTAAATAGACGTATCATAAAATGACAATAAAGAAAACTTCAAACCTGAAAAGATAAATTACATAGTATTATAACATTTTTTTTAATCTGCATTAACACTTTCCCATAATTTTCAACAAGACAATTAAATCGTAGGTGGTGAAGTGTGCTCAGCCAGAAAACTCTTGCTTTCACATTTATCTTGTTATTACGACAGATTAACACGAAGGGTGGCTAGCTACCCAGGCTGGTTCAAAGAAAACATTATTCGAACTCCACTACTCCACCATCACAGTCAGGTTCAGATTCACATCAATATCAGTATTTCCGCTGCTCATTTTCCCGATTATTTTTAGGTTAAGGAAGTATTTATTTTTATTTTACGATTACAAATCACTTGTGAGAAACATAAACTAAACATTTTACAATTAAACAACAATAGAAAAAAGTGCAGGTAATAAACAATTATTCAGATTAGGGTGCTTATACACTATAACACATTAGATTATAAATCAAACTTTTAATTGTAATATTTCACAACGGTCTTCGAAAATGTGGTGTTTTAGTAAAATTTTAATTCTATATTATTAATAGGAAAAATATAACACAATTATGCGGCCACGAACATAATATTTTTTTTAAATATTTTCTGGCATCTCCCAGACAATCTCCCCAATAATGGGAAATAAATATATAATTACAAATATACATTAATATTCAGATCCACTTAAGTAGAGGGTACATCAGTTATATTGGCATTAATGCAAATAATTAAAAGTTACGTACGTTGTAAATAATTATATAAACCCGTTGAAAGTCGACTTAAGTCGGGGCTCAGGTGACAAAATTTACAATGTAGCCACTCCCGCGGGACGAGCGCCTCGTAAACGCGTGTGTCGACTAGATAATGAGCACAGATAAGAAATGCCCAACTATATTTGCATTAAAATTTCAATTACAGTTTTTCAGGTCCGTGCTTATCATAAATGTGTTACTAACGTATAAAAAACGAAGCATCATTTTAAATTTGTGTATTATTAATTAAAGTTATTGCATTAAATACGTGATACGATTGTATTCAAGATTTTTTCTGATAACCTTTAAACTATAAAGGCTGTAAAGATCAAAAAAATATTCATTAAACTTACTTACGATGGATATTGGTCGATGCGTTGATTAGGGAGCATATTATATATATTCAGAAAATTATTTTTAATCTTAAAATTGTTTCTACGATCGTGTTTTACAATCAATATAAATGAACTTTCCCAATATCAAATCATATTTAGACTACTTTGTGATCAGGGATTTAAAATTAAAATGTTTCACTACACGAACTTGTTCAATTCAATTTACCTAACGTTTTACTTTTACGTCTCTGAGCGAAATCATCAAGGGAAATACTTGTAATTAATTTTCAGTGACACAGTATTTCTTGATGAAATGAGTTCCACAAGTAATCTAGCTATTGCCAAAACGAAAGTACAAGAGAAATTTAAATTTTGAACAGCAAAGTTTATTATATTACATTGTCAATCACTTGTAGACGTTCATTTAAGTTTACTCCAAAATAATTATATTAAAGTATATTTCAATTCAATTTCATTTTACTTCTTTGTGAAATAAAAAGTTTCTTATTGGCGGAATGTATTCTTGATCATTTTACAAATGTTTAGAATATTTTAGATCAATATCTTGATAATAAGTCCACCGTGACATTTTTAATGCTACCCATCAACAATAAAGAAGTAAAAAAAATTGGTCTGAACATGTACTTCTTTTAACAGAGGTAATATAGCATAACTAAATTAGAAAAAGAGATATAGCTGGCATTTATTTTGATATTAGGTTTATGAACAGAAGCACATACGTGGGACACTCGGAAAGTTTTGCGACACTAAATAAAAATAATGTTCTTTAGGTAAATATATTTTTATTACATCTTTTCAAAATACTCTCCACCAGCCTCTATACATAATTTCAAGCATCTGAACCAGTTTTCGAAACACTTTCCAGTCCGCCGTAGACACCTCGTTTACAGTCTGCTCGAACGCTAAGAGCGCATCATGCAGCGACGAAAATTGTATCCCTTTGAGCTGATTTATTATTTTTGGGAATAAGAAGAAGTCAAACGGTGCTAAGTCAGGGCTTACCAATTAGGAAGTCCCTCGTTTTGATTGCGGCGTGGGCTGGCGCATTGTCGTGGTGGAGCAGTAGCCCGCGGAGTTCTGTGTTTAGTCGCTTCTTGCTCACAATAGAGAAAACTTCTACCAAGCATTTGGTACTATACCATTCAGCGTTAATGCAAGTCAAATTGGAAAAGCTCGCGATCAAAATCTTCTCCCTGCTTCTAGGTCGCTTTACTTTGGAAGGCGTTGATTCGTTTTGAAACGCACAAACCGTCGACTGGCGCTTCGTTTCTGGATCATATTGGTAAATCTAGGATTCATCACCTATAACGATGTCGTAAACACGCCGAGACGAGCCTGCTTCAAATTTGTCTATTACATCATGGCACCAATCCACCCTTGCTTCTGAACATCGGTGAGGTTGTGCGGCACGTCTAGAATCTCGCAAAGGTTCCTGATCCAATCTGTAGTATATGCTGAATCTCTTGGTATGCAAGTCGTCTATTATTTTGGATCAAATTTCTCATTACTAGTACTTTTTCTTGCGTAACAGCCGTCGAAGGGCGACCACTTCTTTCTTCATCCCCCAAAGTTAATCCACCGCGCTTTTGAATTCATTACACCAACGATACACGGTTGCCTTAGACGAGCCTTCATTCATGAATGCCATTTGAAGTTTATCGTGCCATTCGTCCGGTTTCAGGCGACACTTAAAATCGTAAAAAATCATAGCACGAAAATGTTCTCGATGCAAATCCATTTTTCAACGAGACAAGATAATTTTAATTAGCTCGCAAAAAATATGGAGGGAAGTTTTGAATTTGGAACGTACCTATTTTTACTTATAAGTAATAACATTCAATGTTCAGTTACATTTATTTTATATAATTATAGATTTTTTTTTCCAATCGGTATAAATTATTTTCTTTTAACATTCTTTAGACCGTTTAACTGATTTTATGTATCAGCAAAAAAACACTGTCGATTAAGTAAATTTTCAAACAAAAAGTAGCATAAATGAACACAATTGCAAGCTCCGATGCTGTGACACTGACTAGACGAGTTTAATTTAGAACATCTTCATTAATAGGAAGTTAATAAAAGCTAAACATACAAAATATTTTTTCCTTTTTGGCTTCACTATCATGTCAATTACTGATCGCATCGGGATGGAACTATGAGCATTTATGAATGTAAGCAATATATTTTTGGAATTTTAAACTCATTTTCCAATATTTTCTATCCACTACACTTGTCGCCCAAAAACCGAACCCGGAACATCGGTGTTACAAGGCAAGCGGTAAACCACTGCGCGACGGAAGTAGTCAATCCTTAATAAAGCAACATCGGTGAATGCAAACGAGGTACATCTGTAACAAACGAGTATGTGATGTAGCAAGATGTAGCCGAGCATTGCTCATCCCCGCTGCTATCTAAGCGTGTAACCGACGCGCTCTTTGGAACTTCACAACTGTGGCATTTAGACCTTAAGTTACATATTACTGGCGTGATTCACATATTTAATCGTGACTTTCAATTATTTACTAAGATAAATCATTATGAAGCGTAAAGTGAAATGCTAGAAAAATGAAAAAGAATGTACGACAGAGTTTTTTTCTGTTTTTTTTTTAATAACTTCAAAAGTAAAAAAAAAGTAGTTTTAAAAAAAATTATAGCAGAATAATGCTTTTGGTGATAATAATAATTAACACAGTTAACGATTCCTGTTTTAACCTTCACATATATTTTTGTAATTTTGATCGGTTTTATCGGCTATAAAACGTTACCCTTTTGTTACAAGCTCAGAAATTTAAGGCGTCTTGCTTGATGTTAATAAGTTTAATAATTAGTCGCATTTATAATCGACATTAAGAGTAATTAAAGAACTCAAAGATTTTTTAACAAATTCTTTGTTAACATGATTGTAATTAACATTAATTATTAAATAAATTCAGCCGGGACGTTATGTTTTTAAACAATGTAGTGGTTATTTTATGTTTTAAAATACACCGACCATTTAATATCATCATTAAATAACTCGTCAAACTTAGACTATTAACAACTATTCGATTTTAATCAGCAATTCCGCCTTCCTATTAAACGAGATGTCAATAAACATCCTATAATATTATGGTGTTACCATAACACTGAAAAAATCTAACGATATTCTTAAAAATAATATACTATTTATTCAAATTTCATGATAACATAATAGAAATACAAAAGAAACGCCTGACACTAAATATTTAAATCCGTTTTACATTGAAAAGTCGGTTTTAAAAAAAACTGTAAAAGCATTGATAATCTACGAATAACAGTTTATCTTTTCATATCAAAGGAATACTCTTGAGAAAAAAGTTAGACCAAAATGTGTTTGCTTAAAAATTTATATTCTATTTTACGTTTCCGTTTCTGTCAAGCAAATTCGACAAATGAAACTTTACATTATGTTATTTTGTTTATTTTAAAACAAATTATGTTTTAAAACAAAAATCCTCTGTAGAAATGTCCCCGATATATTGAAATGTTAAGAGTTATTCTAACCAATAAAGCGCGTTTAAAATCCATCTAATAATTTTCCTACGCCTACTGTGTTAAATAAATGTAGGCCTTGAGATGTTTGAGAGGTGGTTTTGTAAAGAGCTAGGCTTTATTTACAACCCCTTTGGGATCGCGGGCGTTATCTCCATGCCGAGCTTTCACTAACTTTTCAATTCTGAACCGCTACGAGCTCCACTTTCATTATTTATATCCAAGATTGAACTTATGTTACACGAACACTATTCATTTTATTTATTTTAATTATAGTTATATTTTAAAAATAATTGTATTGATAATGAAAAGAATACATTTTTATCTTTATCGGTCAAAATATTATCATTTGATGACTGTTTCAATGCCATCATCATGTTATTATTTTTTTTTAATTTAACAGATGTGCCGAATTTTTTTAGGTAATTAAACTTTCATAGACTTGCAACGATTGAACTCTATTTCATATAGAAATTAATACTCGTATGATGTTAGGAGTACACCACGTATACTTTCATCAAAGTCCTCACACAGCGTGACACTAATTTACTAAGTTTTAATTAGCATTACTATGTTCAAACTTTCAACCAAGTTAATCTCGCAAACTTCGCCCGCGATATGTAAATATATCATCTACGGACGAACGCAAATTGAAATACCCTCTTTATATGACATCAACTTTATTTTTTTTAAATATGTTATTATTTATGAAATATCTACTTACCTTCTAATCGTAACCGAAAAATAAATACTATATTTATGATAGAAAACACGTTTCATGGAAAATAATAATAAATATTTGTAAAATGTTAGAAAACCATATATAAATATTTTTTTATGATAAATATGTTTCATTTAATTATTTATTGCTTAATGATATCTTAAATTAACGCAAAAATTTGTCAGTAAAATTTTAATTTCAATTTTGTTCTTAATTATCAGAACTACCTATACATATTTAATTTAATTTAATAATGGTCAACTGAATCCGCAAGTAACAAATCATACAAATGTTCCTAATACATTTACTGTGAACGTATTTCTAATGATTATTACATTTTCGTAAGCGAAAAATTCGTTAACGTAAGTGTTATAAAAAATTCCAACATTTTATACATTCCCCCCATAAAGAAAAAAAGCAATGAGGTCATAAATAAATCTGTACTGAATGAAAGCGAATAAAGTACCTACCTAATTTCTTTTAAGCTTTCCCAAACTTCTATTGTTGTTGGATAACGAGAAAAAAGAAAAGTTGTAAAGAAATAAACCTACTTCACATAAAAACGTCTGATATTACACAATAATCTCTATAAATAATAATATGCAAAATCTTCTAACACATATTTTGTATATTATATGAAATATGAATTGATACTTACCTCTTCATTAAAGGTAATGTCATTTGTAAGTGTACATGAGTATTTTTTTGAATAACCATGATCATAAAATCCTTTTTTAAATTCATTAAGTTTACTCGAAGAAATGTTTAAAAAAAAGGTAAAGCTTATGTTTACATGTTATATTATATAATAATATCATAAAGTATCACTAATAAAATTGCACATTTTTGAAACAAAAAAAAAGATATATAAAATTTTCACTATAAAGTTTCGACTATAAAATAATTGCTTTATTTTTTAATAATGTATTGTGAAAATTTTTATATTTCACATGTATAATTGCCGGAACACAGCAATGCTGTAATGGCAACAGATTGACAATGCGGGTGGTAGCAGGTGGATTAGAAAAACCGTACCCTATCCATCGTTCAGTTCTCTTATGGCGCGGATATCGAACCCAGGACCTCGAAGTTACATGCCAAGCGGGTAATCAATTGCGCCACAGAGGCAGCCAGATTATTTACAGATAATGAATCAGCGACCTGAAATGTAATGATTTGACTTGTTAATTTTCTTTTATAAATTCAATGTCAATAAACAATATAAGAGACCGAAGTCCCTCCTTCAGTAGAAAAAAATGGGTATAAACTATACCCATTCTACAGGATAAGAAATATACTGTGGTATAGCAACAGTATGTTTAATCTAATTACTGATAATGAGAAATGAAACATATTTTAGCTGCTTATCTAGTATGTCATCATAATCAAAGCAATTATTGAGTTTTTCGTTGAGACATTTGCGTCATTAAAAAATCCTCTACCTATATGAACGTATATTTTCAATTTTTTATGAATAATTCTTCGATTAAAATTTTCAATTAAAAAATTGCAGGATTAAACGCTTGTTACGAGATAACCACTCCAATAAATGCATCAGTCATAATCCATTTCCATTCGCGCTCCATTGAGATTTAGCTTTTAGCTGCAACAATACATGGTTTAAATTTGTACTACGACGTATAATCCAACGATAATTTAAAGATTTAAATTTGCTTACAAGTTTGGACACTTTTGTTACTTATAAAATTCGATGTCAAAAAAAGATATATGAAAAATATTTAAACAATATTACTGGCGATATGTCATATAGAAACAAGACTACCACATCGCGCTCATTAACTCTCTAAGTAATTTGATGCTGTGTAAACTGTACCACTTTCCTATTACGATTAGGCGCATCACTTAGCATCACGTGAATACCCTTCATATTTTATCACATTTTTTTATTCGTTATGGGCTGTCTTCAATTTAATCTTTCAAGTGACAGTCAGGCCGGAGATGGTAAAGTGAATGCGCCCAGAAAACATCTGGCTCTCACATGTATGTCTGCCGGAACACAGCAATGCTGGTATAGGGGCAGGTTGACATCAAGCCCAGGACCTTCGCGTTACACGAAGCTAAACCACTGCGCCACAGAGGCAGTTTTGTTTTGTCTGGTATATTTTATCTATTAAAAAATATTTGAAATTGATAACGATTGTGGACACAAGACATAGAGTTTGACTTTCTTTTTATTTAAAAAAAGAATTGTGTTAACACGTTGAATGCGACGAATTTGACGCGATGAATATCGTATTATTCATTCATTTAAATGATATTTAGTGTATTAACATACCTTTCTATGTATTTAAACGGACTGTAACGTGTCGGTCACCGTAGACCCCGTAGGCGGTTAATGTGTTAAAAATATAATATTTATATTTTCTTAGAGTAATAGAAGTATTTAGTACTTTCGAGTAATACTAAAAAAACCTTTAACGCATGTTTAGATACATAAATACGAGTCTGGTGCTTAAGTCCAATTATTGTCTTAAAAAAATTTTTCCCTTTAATTATAATTACAACAGAATCAATATTAAACACAACTATACGCATATTATTTTTTTTTTTCACGGTATTTAATCTTATAACTATTTATTTAATGAATTTCATTTTCTCCTTAAAGAACTGCCTACATTTATTTCATAGTCGGCACACGATTTTACGGAGCACTTGTCCCGGAAAACGGGAGCATAATAAATAGCGCCACCTGAGCTCCAGGACTGCGCCGCATGCAAATAAAATATCTACAGAAATACATGTTTTAACGCGAACTCAAACGCTGCCTCTAAATGTTTCACAGTTCCAAACGTTAACTGTTTTATGTAACGATTATATGAAATGTATTTACTAATATAATATAATTTGAACTCTGCTTAACTACCACCCTCAATGTCAATCTGTCCCCATCTGTTATTGGTAATATAGTTTGAATCGTGGTAAGTTTTTACGAAATTGCCTGGCTAGCTATCACCCTCAATAATATAAATCTCCCGCCATAACAGCATCGCACTTCCGGCACTCATACATGTGAGAGCCAGATAATTTTCGGCAAACACGTTTCACCATTTCTGTCCTCATTGACATCATTCTTATTATAAAGTTAGAAGCAAGCTCGCATTTAAACTAATTCTTAAACAAATCAATAAGACGAGAGAGTTTATAGTCGCAAATTTCACATGTATTGATCATTTTAATCATACAGAGAGCACACGCTTATCTTTGCGCATTTAGACGAGTTAAAAATACAATCTCATTACCCATTAGCTTTTTGATTTCAACTAGAACGTCAAATGTAGAAGTATGCCTAATTTTATCACCCACTGTAATATCTATCTTAGCATCGCATGAGGCAATTAAAATTTCTTAGTCGTATACGATTCGCCTGCTTATTGCAGCGCGGTAAAGTTCTACAACTTAATTATGTAAGCATCCCACATCTCCTGTAACGATTCCTTTAACGTATATGATTTCAAACAATGTTAGTAGACTGCTTTTACATTTCAATTGTAATACAAAATGAAATTATACTTTGCGAAACGAAGAGGTTTTTTTATCGTTTATGGACTAGCATTTGACCTCGATTCCATCTGATGTTAAGTGACAATAAAACCATAGAAGGTGAAGCGTGTTCATCTACAATACTTATGGTACCCACGTGTATGACTGCAGGAAAATGGCAATGCTCTTATTAGCAAGTTGACACTGAGGGTGGTAGCTAGCCAGACGGGATCAAAAAACCCCACCACTATCCAGACTACACTACTCGTGTGTTCCAGGAATCGAACCCCGGACCTCTGCATTACAAAGCTAGCGGCCTAACCAGAGGTACAAAGTCTAATGTACAATATAGTAATAATACAGTGTTTCTTCTGTATTAAGACTAATTATATATTTCTATATATAAAAGTCATTGCTACCTAGAAGCCTGAATAATTAAATTATATTACATATAATTTAATTATTCCAGTATTTCTAAGATTTTTTTTTTAATTTGCAATGACCTAAAATGATCAATAATATCATGAGATTTGTACCGATGCCAAACTCTGAATAATAAAGAGTTGTGTGTCATTTTATGAAAGCGATGAAAATTATTTGATTTATTGATCGCGAAACTTGTTTTAACAACTTCAACGTTACATTGTCTCTCTACCAGCGGAATACGGCACCGGCGCTAAATTATAATTAATATACTGTAATTTATTAACACCGATAAGACGTAAACAATAACCCCCATTCGACATCTAAATTAACTAACTATAAATCAAACTCCGGTTTATTGTCTGCACACAAATTGACTTTGACTGAAGACAAGATTTATCAATCTGCCTCCATCTGGGCCCGAGCCTAACTTCAGTAATAAATATCTGTACAAACATATAAATTCACATAACTATAGCTTCCATTAAATATACATCGGTGTATATTGTTTACATTGAGGTCAATTTAAATCGTGATGTTTAAAACATTTTTTTTCGAAATTAAACAAATAGCTTAATAATCGTATTATATATTTATTTATAAACATTGTAAACATTTTGATAATCAATTAAAAACTTCCCAACACTTCTAATATATAAATAGGTAAAATTTTGCATAGCCAATTAAAATCGATAATGTTAATTTAATTCAATATTGTTTTTTTTTCAATACAATTATGGTATATACAGTAATTATACAATACAAATCGTATGTCCACACAGAGATTTCCAAGATTATAAAAGTTATTAATAATGATTGCCTTCTTATACAATATCAACACTTTCATATTATACAGTACTCTTAACTTCAAAGTTCAACTGTTGTTGTCATGTGCTACATAATTTTTGTGAAGATTGGATATAAATAGATCTAAACGTATTACATATGAACTTGCTTAATATTTTATTATAAAACTATATAAAAAACAGCCTTTTAGTATTAAGCCCCACAATCGATTGCTCATCTAGAAAGTTCTAAAACAGACACGTGTTTAGAAACAAATACACCGTGGCTTAATATGAAGTCCATATCTACGGAATAGAAGGCAGAAGATATTACCACATTATCGACCGGTAATGAAAAAGAAATTTCCCCATCTTGTCGTGTTTTCGTCGTTAAACTCTTTAGGGCACAGATTTTTTTTTATTTTAAAATGAATGAATAGAGATAAGGAACTGAAAAATCGTGTGAAAGTTTGTCTCTCAATAGGCTTGAGCTTCAAAAGTCAGAATAACGGGCTAAACGTGAATAAGCAGTGACGACGAAAAGTCTAAAAATCGGCTACCGGTCGATAGTGTTAAGGTACTGATATTTGACTTGGCACAGCGGGAATAAGAGCTAGATATTCGGCTACGTTGGATTCTCGAAAAGCGTTACCTTTGTCTGTCACAATCGTAGCACTGTGCGACAAAGACAACGCTCTACAAATGCGAACTTACCCGTTCTTCATCGTAAGAGTTACTCTTCTGTCCGTGTCGAATCAAATAAGGGTACTATACTATTTCTCTAAATGCAATACAAATAACCGGTAAGTCATAGCAACAATTTTATTTTATATCAGAAAATATCTTATGATAATCTTATTATCAAATTCAATTACAACAAAATTCAAAAATCTTTTAAGTCATTTACGTTTGAGAATTGAAGGAACTTAATGCAATATCTGTATCTTATTTAGTCAGAATTCGCTGAGAAGCCTTATTAATTAAAAAGACGTGTTTTCATATGCACTTCCACATACTGCAAACTCATAAAACCCTTAACATACTAGTGTACTGGAGCGTCATTTTGCAACGTGCTCAAAATGACGTGCGCCTTTAAGAGACTCCTTCAACCACGCAATTCATTATTATGCAAATTGTTTATACGATTATATGCATAAATAATAAATTAATATATAAACAAGATTCTAATTAAGCTTATCAAGCCATTCTTAATACTTGTAACACTTGGTATAATGAAAGCAACTAGCTCAGATTATATATCAAGACTGGATAATTAACAAAAACTTTCTATGAAATTATCCAAATTTTGTTATAAACTTAATATTTTAAAAATAACATCTTTTGAAGAAACAGTTAACTATTATCGATTTGTTTTACATGCATTATAAAACGCTAAATATGATTTTAGTATCCCACATTACAATGTAAATGATATTATATTTTTTTTATAATTACATCATAGAATTTCATTAATGTTTTATTATTGATTCGGTACAGATCTCAATAAAATAATTTTTTTAACAAATGAGAGTGTATAGAAATAATTTTTATGTCAACGTAAAATTTGCAAAATAATTTATATTAAACTATTCTTACCGTGTTCATTAAGTTATTAAAGGGTCCTATAGCTAAGAAGATATGACCTAAATCTTTTCTAGATCTCATTTCATGCCGATGTGGCAAGTCAGAGCAAATTAATTAGTTCCTTAGTTAATTGTGGCGAGGCGGACTTAGATGAACGTGAGAAAAAAATAGTTCTCAATACAACAAAGGTTTTCTATTATTCCCGTTCGTATAGGCGCTAATCAAATAGCTGTTGTCTAATAAAATATCATTACTATTCTTATTCACTATATTCCTAACAATTTAAGTCCACAATAATATCAAATATTTTACTCTCCACACTTTTATTCTAAATTATGTTAATGCTATCTTTGGCAACTATCAATTTTTTAAACTGATTTTTTTTTATTGGTTATGGGGTAACACTTGGCTTCGATTACACCTGATCTTTAGTGACAATGAGGCTGTAGACGGTGAAGCGTGTTTACCCAGAATACATCTGGCTCTCACATGTATGATTGCCGGATTACAGTAATGCTGTTATGGTGGCAGATTTACATTGAGGATGGTAGCTAACCAGACGGGTTTGAAAAACACTGTCACCATCCAGACTATTCGTGTGGTCCAGGAATCAAACCCAGGACCATTGAACAACATTGGCAGCCAATATAGAAGGATAAGATTAATATTATTATAAAAATTAACTAATGACTGCTAAACGACCCGAGTTAATAATACAAATGGTGATATCTACGTAATTAGTGAAAAGTTGGAATTTGATCCAGTTATTACGATTTTCTTTTGGTTTTTGGAGTTTTAAAAAAAATCGTATATTTCCAGAAAAGATTCTACTTTATGTCAGTTAGATTTTTTTTACTATAATCAATGTTTTCTTTTATTCTCGTAAAAATGTAATTACTTTTCTTCTCATAAATATCTGTGGACTGATCACTAAAAAAACTCAAACTTATCTGCCGAAAATAAGGGAAATCAAATAAATCTAAGCATCTTTATTTAAGTAGGTCTATCATCTACAGCAATATCTTAGTACACTTCGCGCTAAAAGGATTGCTAATGCATTAACATTGGCTTTACTTATTCAATAAATTGTACAAGCTTTGTTAATTATGCGATTAAATCAGAATGCAATCTAAAATTCCAGGACGTATTAATAAATAGGTAATTTCTTTCAATGGGAAAACACATTTAGGTCAAGTCGTAATGTACGTACTTCTGGGAATATAATAAAAAGCTGTTTCTTTTGTTTTTTTATACATTTTTATTTTTTCTTTCTTCTTAAAGGAATACAAAAAGAGACGTTCACTTCTGATTCTTTAAGTAATAACATTACTTAAAGAATCAGAAGTTAAGTAATATTAAGTGATAATGAGCCCGTAAATGAAAGCTTCTAGCTGTCACGTGTGTGTCGGAATACTGCAATACTGTTATGGCGACAGATTAACATTGTGTTCATCGGGCGGGTGTTCGTCAAAGAACTACCGCCAACTCTTCCACTCATGTGGCCCGAAATCGAACTATGGATCTCCATATTATAGAACAAACAGTAAGCCTCTGCTCCACGGAGGAAATTAGGAATTCTATAAAATATTTTGAAAGAGAACTTACATATGCCAGAAACATGAGCGTATAAATTCGAAGGCTTTTGATCAATATAGGTCATATTGGATTACAATGTACAGCTTTGGATCAACCGGGATTTACCGAGGCTCCTGCGAAAATTTGAATTTTAACACGAAGCCAGCCCAATGCATAGTCTAAACAATATGTATGAGGCGAACATGATATCGATTTCGGCGTCTATTGATATACTCGGTTATAAAAAGCACGGATGGGACGTCTGGCTAACAACGTGACTGGCTGCGCCTAGTAGAACTTGGGGCTATGTAAACGCATACCAACAACATAATAAGCCTCATTAACAAACAACTAATTTAAATTAAAGTTTCAATTATGTCTTTTTGCAATGCTTCGATTGTTTTTTTAATGTTTTCATTACTTTGGTTATAGGAAGTTTTATTTTATACAGCGTACAGAATCAAGATAGCTACCAAATTAATTACCTCCATGGCGTAGTAGTTTATTGACTGCCTAATAATACAGAGATTTACGTCGGTGGCCTCAGAGTTTGAATGGTGGACTTTTTTTTGTATTAGGAGGGAAATCTTTAGAAAAAATACTCTGGCTTCTAGGGGAAAGTCACGATTATGTAAAGGTTTTTATCCACTAAAGCTGCTTAGGTGGTCGTCCTTTGCGTTTTGGTGGAGCCGCGATGTCTTCATTCGGAACACGGGGGTTGTATGGACTTCTTAAATCCTTTATCTAGCTACCAGACTCGAAGATTATTTGCCGCCATAACACGATTGTTGTATTCCCGCAGTCACACATATGACAAACAAAGTATTTTCGGCGAAGACGCTTCACCGTTTGCAATGTATTATCACGTCCCAATTGAGATCATATATTAGCCCCTTAGAGGTAAAAATGTCGCTTTATATAAATACTTCAACAGCGGTTCATGATTTTAAAAAAATAACTATTTAAGTTATAGGAAACGGAAACAACGTAAAGTAGGTTATAAGACACTGCGTTAAAGACCAGCAATTTTATAGTACTGGTAAAGAGGATTTCCTTTTGCGCCCGCATTTGAAATCTTTAAGCTTTTGACGCTTTCACTCGTACATACAAAAAGTCGCCCCCGCGACTGATACCGCTGAATATATTCATACATATATAGACACAACATACAAAGAGTGGATGCAGTCTGAACAGCTTTAAAACGTTATTAAAAGCGGGAATACCGTAGCGGTGTGCCTGGATAATTTGGGGGGGGGGGAATAATTTTTGTATGCACACGAACACGCAGTGTCTAGACGGCTAAACCCCGACTTTAACTCGTTAAATCAAAACACCTAATATAAAAGTTTCACTCTGTACAGGATAATATAAATTTATATCACAGCGTGCAAGAGAAAATTCAAAAGATGAAGATGAACTGACAAACGAAGAACTTTAAACTTCGAAAAAAAAAGAAAGTACAATAAAAATATAACAGAAAACTCACTTTTGCCTGTACTATTTATCTGATTAATTTTTCCTCTTTTTAATTATATAAAGTAGCACCAAACCACTCCTACATATTTATAATTGGAGATGTAATTTATGATATAGATCGATTATTATAAATTAATGTGAAGATTTTTCACACACAATATTTTGATGCTACGATAGCTAACATGCACCTATTAGATAGGTTAGCGAAGACTGATTTATAAATACATAGATATTATAAAATACATACTTAAAAATATATTAGGAGCCAGATACTGAATAAATACAAATGTTCATCACAAAAAAGATCGTTCTGAATAGGAATCGAACTCGCGACTACTGGTGTAAGAGACAAGGTTATTACTATCACAAGAACTGGCCAATTCAAGTGAACCAATCTATAAGAGATCTATTCACTCTTTCACTCAAATACTCCTACGTCATATATAGAAGCAAACTCTGATGTAGGTCAAGTTATCGCTCGCTTAATTTAATCAAACGGTTAATTATTAATTTCCATAGCAAAGATATAAAGAGTGTGCTTAATAAAAACCTAACATAAGCTTTGCACATGAAAGCGCAGAAGAAAGCAAGTTCAATTAAAATTGTGTATTTAATTAATTTTGTGAAAATGAGATAATAAGCGAAAGAAGTTCCTGAAACAATCTTCTAACTTAATTATGTTATTAATAAGGAGACCTCAACGATTACTTATAAAGCGGTAATAATGCATCCCTAAAATTTAATATTAATTATAACAAAGTGTAGACAGTTTAGTGAATGTTTATATTGTAATTGTATTGAAAAGTATTTTCCAAAAAAATTTTTAAATTATTAATGTTTATTGCTTCTTCACGATAAAATCATAATCGTCGTAATACCAAATACTCTATGCCTGCATCACCCTTCTAGTGCTAAGGAACGATATTCTAAACAACAAACCAATCGATAATAGTCAATTATATGTCTTATAACGTTTACATCAGATGTGACATTGACGAAGGCACACACATTAAAATAACATACCACATTTGGTATTAGTAGTTGAAAATGTCATTCACATACCAAACTTATGGGTATACAATCTTGAATACAAATTCGCCTAACGATCTTTAACTCCCTCTGTGGCGCAGTGGTTTACCGGCTTGCCTTTTAACAAAAGATCCCTGATTAGTTTCCTAGAGTGAGTTTGATCGGTGGAAGGGTTTTTTTCGCAACCGCCTGGCTAAACCCCATTCTCTTTGTTAATCTGCGGTCATGCATGGCCTCAACGACACAAAGATTAACCACTTGGCTTATAACACAAAGGTCACGATTTCGAATTCTGTGCCACGTGGATATGATTGGAGTCTTGACGGTACTAGGGTTTTTCTAACCCGCTTGGATAGTTGCGAACCACCCTCAACGTCCATCTGCCGCCATAACAGTATTGTTATGTTTCGGCAGTCATACATATGTGGGCTAGAAGTGTTTTGGGCGAACACACTTTTCCATCAACGTCTCATTGTCACCTAACAGCGGGTGAAACCGAGCTCAACAGTTAGCCATGCACCGATAAAATAAATATCATATTGACCACATTCAATAAAATGATCTGATATTTTCTTAAAATATATAGTATATCTATGTATTATTTATTAACTGTTCCTACAATTCTTAATTTTATACAACTACTACTACTTAATACTTACCTTAAATATTCCAACTACATTGTTATGGAATTTATAACCCTATGGGATGAAACAAACCAACACCAAGTTTAGAATTTAATTTGATACGTTTATAACTCACGCAAAGCCCGACTCACCGGCATTGGTCAAGCAACTTAAAGGATTAGCTTCAGTTTATTAATTTTGATGTATGTATATGTTCACTTAATTAATACACGTGTAAATAATGATATACACGCTTACGTATAAATCATGACTGTGTATTTCAAAGCATCTGACTAAGTAATTAATTCTAATGTTTAAGCGAATAACACATATCTAAAAAACTAGATTTTATCGCATTCTAATGAATATTTACAACCGAAGTGACCAGTGTCCTGACATGATATGGTGGTTAGCGCGGATAACTTTAAAGTTTTAATCATTATTTTTTCATATTTCTGTCTGAATTACACAGAATATATTTACTTTACCCTGGATTAATGTACCGATTCGCTTAGTTTTTTTTTTTTAATTATGTTAATAATTTTTTTATATATGTACAGAAATCGCCATAACGTTAACCGCCGTGTGGTTTTAGAAAACGCTACAATAACATTTCGTTCGTAGCTAGAATTTTAGCCTGTTCATTTTTATCATTTTCAATATTAAAGATCCTTCTTTATTCGCTCACAACACCAATATGTTTTTATATATCTAAATTACACTTACTTAATCGCCAACACGTGCTAACACTGTACTCTGAGAAAATTATAAAAGCATTTTGAATCTAGTTTATCTAACACTTTTTTATCGATATACTTAATTTTAAAACGGATTATATGTAACTAAAAGAAAACATTCTCGTGTTATATTCGTGCAGTGAAGAAGATGAAAACAAGATGTCTAAATAATAATTACTGGTAACGATGACATGTAGCAAGTTTTATAGGCATTAGAAAAGAATATTATGAAACCTATAGTACAAGTTATTGTTATAATCTAAATAAAAGTAAAATAATTTTCATAGGAAATGACAGTTTAAAGCGTATTCTTATCAACGACGCGTTTTTATACGGATAAAGATGTTACTCATCCTATAATATACTACCTTTTGTTGAAATTTTTAATACTGTTATGGAAATACATAATTCTACTGAAGTAACGTTAAGCATGTGGCGCTAGTCAATATGCCTTAAATACAAGTAGGCATTCCGGAGCAATGTCGCCTATTTATTTTGAAAAGAAATAACCCGTCTTATTAACCTCTATTTCTACCAATATTCAAATTAACAATTTAAAAATGTTCGATGAATATTCATGTTAAAAATTGAAATAAAACATACCGTAAAATATATAGCAACACAAATTATAGGTTGAAGAGATAAATATCGTTTGTTAAGCTAATTCAACAATGAACAAGTATACGCTATCAATCAGCAATCACGTACGCCAGTGAAACGAAAAGTCAATAACGTAAATGCGTAAAATTTTGGCAGCCTTGTTTTTATTCGCATTGGCCTATTTTTGTACGGTTTTTTAACAAATTTATAAATATTTTATATAACGTTTAGCAATAACATCATATAATGTAAAGATAATGTATAAATAAAAAATATTCTAAAAAATCTTTATGCAGATACAATTAACGCCAAATATCATACATTAAAAGAATTCTATATAACTATTTCCAAACCAGGAATGTCGACATCCGTAAACTCGCAAATCTGCGCATTATTTGAAAATTTGAATAACTTAAATTCCGGATTAAATCCACAACACTAGCAGTTATGAAGCAAACGCTTCACTTCAAACGAAACAAAAAGTAAATTGTTTAAACTTCATATAATAAGGAATCGTTATCACAAGCTCTATTATTAATTTTATGTTGCACTAAAATTTGTTGGACTAACGTTTGTGGTAAAACAATCTATATGAACAAAGTGTAAGGCGCTTTATTTTATATAGGAACAATAGATTAGACCTGACCTGAATAGAGTTCACCTGATGGAAAGTGATCACCGTCACCCATATTATTATATAGGCAGCTACAACACTCGGGAAATGCCTTGGCGACCTTAGGTCACTTTGACTTTCAATAATCAAAACTCCTTTTTTATAAAGGTAAATGGATAACGATTAAACCATTTTTGAGATGAATAAACGTACAGAACGAGAAATGTTTATCAAGACGTCGTCATAAAAGTTCGAATAAATATATTTATTTTTTAATGAAAGAATGATCTCTTCTTCATTTATGTTTTTGGAGGAACGGACATAATATCGATGTGTTTACAAGTAGCGTATGTTAAAGTACTCTGGGGTTTATTAACAAGACTATTTAGGACTGAAGGCATCAACTATGTACGGAGCTTTTGTATATACTATATTTCGTTCTTAACTAAAGATATTATAAAAAAAAGGTTATTTAATAGAAATAGTTCAGTAATTGTACTGAACAATTAATTTCTAATCGCAATATTAATATTTAAATACATCTGAAATATAAATAAATAGAATCAGATTCTTATTAAATATTAGCGCCAATATTTCTAAAATTACAAAGGTGATAATTATTTTCTATTCAAATTACTTTTCAAATCGCACTTTTTCTAGTTATCACAATTTTTTTTTTCAAATCAAGTTATTTTATTATTTCGCTATAGTAAACGGCAATTAGATTCTTGGAAGATTATTTTAATTAATGTTCAAGCTCTTAAAAAGTTTTTAATGAGAACTAAAATGGCAGCGGTTCATTTACTTTAATAATGGATGTTAGATCCCCCCTGCACCCCCAACCCCACTCGCCTTAAGGTTTAGTGAAGGTCGTGAGAAACGGCTGAATAGGAACTGAGCATCATCGATTTGTGCAGACATCTTTGGAGATACTCAAACCCAGGATAATTGCTCCTATATATATTTCCAAGAATATTTAAAGCATATTATGTTATATTTCAAAAAAAACTTAATCTATTACCCTCGTCTACCTGTCTTTTATATAAAAGGCAACGGGCTAACATTTGATTTCAATTATACCTAATGTTAAGTGACAATTAGGACGTAGGTGACCAGGTCCGCTCGTCCAGAATACTTGGTTACTTTTACACGTATGACTGCTAGAACACAACAATTCTGTTATGGCAGTCGATTCACATTAAGGATGGTAACTAACCAGGCGGGATAAAAAACCCTACTACCATTCAAACTGCATTAATTATGTAGCCTGGGAATCGAACTTGGGACCGTATAACAAAACAAGCGGTAAACCACTGCGCAAGGAAGGCTGTTAGAAAAAAAAATATTAAGTAAGTTTGTGTGAATTATTTTATGTATTTTTTTATACAAAACATTTTCAAAAGTTCCAAATAACTGTGAAGCGACAATTGACAAGATACAACACTTTTGGCATAATTCGATTATTGAAGTTAAAAAAATATGCAGGCCTCTTTTATTCCATTTACTCATCCCTCTCACCTAAAAATTTCGGGGCCTATATAATATAATTTTACGCTAGTCGATAAAATAAAGGACTTATTTTTGCGTAAAAGCTTGCTGTCAGACTAAATTAAGTTCTTTCAAAATATTAGTACCGACGTTGTACTTTTGTAACTAACTCGGTTTACTGTATTTACGTGTCTATAGTATTATTATTAATCTCATTAATAAGATCACAATAATGTTTTGTCTTACTACGCTATGAATTATCGTAGAGTAACTGTTTCAACTAACAAAAAAACCCGATTTTAAATCTAAAATTTTAGCAAATACACATAATTAATAAATAATTTTCATATATTATTAAGATTTTCATCCAACAAATGCTTATTCTTGTATCGTGTTATGTGGTCACCTATCCAAATAGAACGTCACCTTTGCAATAGAAAAAAGTTTGTGCTAAAGCAACCTAGGGTGAAATAAAAATAAGTTACTCGCATGGAATGAAAATTATAGTTAAGTTACTTTTATCCGCAGTAAGCCGCTCAAATGTAAACTAACTTCTGAACACACAAGGCAACAGTATTGTTAGAATGTCAAACCAATTTACTTCACAAAGCAACACAAACAACTAAGTATTTCACAATACCCAACAGTTTGTTTTGTTCGACATAGTTTACCCTTACGAGTCTCCGTTACACGTTGTATATGTATGTAACACTCACGACCAATTTTTCTAATTTTTATTTATCCGTAACGCATGGCAATAACTAAAAAACTTATTACCACTACATCTTCCTTATGATTGGAGAAGAGAGACTCGTTAAATAGTAAATATAACAAATACATTTTAAAAAACAAATGCTACTGCTTTTTTTAATAACAAAAATAACTTTTGTGCACACTTAAATAGAAATTTAATTAACCTTCTACGGATCCGTGAAACTTTTGTCACATATATTTCCTAGTGAATATATTGCAATAAAATTGTTTAAACTGATAAATAATTATTTGCCAGCATAGTTCCACAAATGCTATTTTTCGTTTCTCAAATTATTTTCTATTTGTAACAAAAATCCGACTCATAGAGACTTATATTTGTAGCCATATAAAAATCTGCTTACTAATTTTTATTTATTCATAGATACAATATAATATAAACCAAGTAAAATATTACATAACTATTAAATTACAAATATTTAACTAATCATAGACACACTATAACATTAACCGTATATTACATTAATCTAATATCATATACGAAATTGCACAGTGAATAGGACAACCTAAATAAATAGAGGAACGTTTACACTTATTGCGATATACACTAGTTTCATCCGTTTCCATTACAGATGACAGTAGACAGTTATCGGACCCAAGTGCAATGAACTCCTAAAAGGGAATTGGTACTTTCTTACTTCACAAAATTCTAGACATGTATTGGACGTAAAAATCCCCAATAGTACGTAGCAGATCTTGCCAGAATAAAATAAAACTATTCGAAAAAATCATCCAATTTTCAAAATAATTGAAACAAAGTAAAGAAATATGAAATAAAATTGCATCGGGCTTTTTTTATGTTGTCAGATTTAAGTTTATGTGAAGCAAATATCTTATCGGGAGTCCTTATATATTCTTTTTTACCTAAAATTGTTAAAATGTTCCAAACATTAGAACAAAAATTATAACATTTACTGCAAAAATTAACTTATTTTAATTTTAAAATTCCAAAGATCGTTAAACATAAAACATCCTTGACTTTATAAGAACATAAAATTTTATCATTAATAATAACTAAAATTTCAGGTAGAAAAAATGTTAAGAATCTGAAAAATTCTACGTACATTAATCACGCCTGAGTTGTTAATTGACTACTAACACTATAAAGACCCACAAATACAGCAACACATCTGGATATCAACCCTTGTAAATACGGATAAGGTTGGCCGGACACTACAAAACGTGGTAACGACGCAGGGCAACCGGCGTTTATGTAGCATTGATAACCCATAGAGACCATGAGAAGTAAAATTGTTTACAAATGTTTCGAATTTCGAATATGTAATCACACATCCCTCGAAAGTACATACATTTATTTGTTCTTTCATTGACCACACCTCGATAATACGATAAAATTAAATGACTGTACAATTTGATAAATATTATACCAAAACAACATACGCCTCAACTTCGGTCATAAAAAAATTAACCACACAAAACCAAATGTGGTTATTGCAAAAAATCTTTTCATAAATAACAGCTATATTATTACTAACACATTTTAATTCACATTGAATTAAGATTTACCTATTTTAATTGTAACGTGTACCTTCGTCAATGTCAAATGCTATATAAACATTAGAGCTAGACTACAAAAGCATGCATATAACCCATTTTGTGACAGCTTAATTGCCTGTCACCAAATAAGTTGACCACATTCGAAGTAACTACAAATCGAAATAAATACAATGTGTATAAAAATTTTAATTAGAATTTATTTGATTACACTAATCACAGAAAACGTTGGACGGAGCTGAAAATAAATTTACGCTAAAAGTTATTTTCACGGGATAGTTTTATTTATTATCGGTTTTTAATTTCTATACAATACAATCGATCATAATAAATTAATTTTAATAGCCACAATTGTTACGTCAATTTGCCACCATAACAACATTGCTATGTTCCGACATGAGATTGCCAGTGAATTCTATTAACACCTACGGCCTCATTAAAAACTTCATGTGAATTTAGTATGAATTGTATATTTATTTTTAATAAAAAAAAATACTTTTCTTTTCATTACCAAGAACTTATAGGTTTGCTAAAATATTTCTCTTAATTTCTACGCGAGTTCAGGATCCCTGTTCTTAGTTTACACGAAATACATTAGTACATTTCGTATAATGAAAACAGATATTGAAAATACACAGACTAAGAATTAATAATAAAAATAAACATTTTAATGTCTTTAATTAGAAAAACTATTTTAATGTAAGTAAGAAAGTGTTGAAAATACATAACCGACATTTGTAAATTACGTTTGTAGATTTGTCTGTAATATTTCATGTTATACAATCCTGATATTACAGAATAATCACATAACATTTTATTGCAATATAGTAAATTAATTGCCATTACTATATCCGCCGTCGCCCGAGCAATTATTGAGAGTGGTGGTACGTGATAGTATCATCTAGGTCAATATTGGTTCCGCAGCTAGCATGACAGCATGTAGGTCGTTTAAATTTCTTAATGTAAACTATTTAAAATATGTTTAATAAAAATGAAGGACAAAAGTTTTTTTTATCCTTCGAACTTATAAAAAAATAACATACGAGTGCTACAAATGTGCCAAGATAACCTTTGTTAAAAATTTAACCAATTACTTGATAAATAAATCCATAGATATTTTTTTTCGATTGTCTACTTTACATAACGCTGAAACAAACTTAAAATATAATAATCTTTATACGATGAAAAATCGACATAAAGAATAAATTTAATAAAATCATCGCAGCAAAATAATACCTTACAATATGCACAACAAAAAAATAGAAAAAAGCTTGTAATTTACTAACAACTGAACCAATTTGTTATCATTTATAACTCAGAATACGCTTTCGTATTTATGATTGTGTAAACTTATAGTTAGAGGGTTAAAAAATTAGGTTTTTACTGTTTTCTGTATTTTGAAGTCAGTCAAAGAACTCTTCATATTTTCTTTCAAGTATAAAGTTTAACACCTAGACATAAAGTTCACAAGATTCTAATTTAAATACTGAATTTTGATTTCGTTTATCTCTTATATGACAAAGAAAATATAATTAAGTAGAATTACATTTCAAATAAATGCAATCTATGCTTACTTTAACAAAGTATCACAGAGACTTAAAATTGCAAAAGGATAAGGAAATACTAGTAGCAGTAATCATAGCTTCTACGTGATAGACTGCGAAAATATAGCGTCCTGAATAAACAAGGGAGCATTCTTTCTTGTTTCAGTAGACGAGATTCCGCTAGTTCAATTACCGTAGCGCACCCGTTATATGATCGCAGTAAACAAACCGTGGAACGTTGTTGATGGCCGGTGCTTTATAAAAATCCATTGTCTCATTTTAATAACGTCGCTCTGCCAACACTGATTTATTTGTGTTTCTTCTGGTATTACTGAAAAAGCTTTATAAATGCCAACCGATTCTAGTTTATATGTATACACAGATTAAGATTTCCCAATGCATGAATAATAGTAGTAGTATAGAAACTAAACATTTACGAACTGTCAAATTCCTATACAATACGTTAGAAAACAAATTATTATTTTATATATTCGTCTTTGTCAAAAGAGCGGTCTGTAATTACGAGTATTTTACAGGAAAAATTAACATTGTTGTATATACATTATATAACAAAATTTTATAATTTTAGAAAATACAATTGTTTTATAATAAGACACTTGCTTCTATGTTTATGAAAAGATTCCGTACAGTTAACTGCAGGGACCATGATAAGGACGCTGCCAAACCATTACATGCAAAAACGTAATGCATTTCGCATGTTTTTTTCACCGTTGCTTTTCAGATGTGCGGATCTTCCAAATAATGCGTTTAGAGATGAATGCTTTACAGAATTTTTCGTGCGAGAATACTTCATATTTCACTTCTTCCTCGTAATAACTTTTCGCATGAGTTATATGATGATTCACAACAATAGTCTAATGACAGCTTCAGATTCGAAGGCCGTACCACGAACCATTAGGCTGGATCAGTTTAAAAACATACATTTACGCATATTTGAACTTTAGACTTCAAAGTTAAAAAGGGAGCCTCATTAAGTGTTTAAGGTTTTATTTAACTCACTGCTTTGTTCACGCAATTATAATAGCTGTTAAGATTTTGTTCCCACACCAATCATTAAAATAACTATTCGCTCCGCTATATTCATACATGCTACACTACATACTAAATAATCAAATATCAAGCGAAAAATCTTCGAATGTGTTTTCACTTAATTGATCAAGAACTAATTAAAATTTCATACTTTACTACATTTTTTAATTTTTTATCATCGAACTTATTCTAAAACCTTTATACGTTGGAGTTACTATATTGTCATCAACTACATCAGTTCAAATGATAACATTTTAAGGATATAATATTATAAATTATGAGCAAAAACATAATCTCCTTATCAAAATTTTTATCGCACGTTTTTAAATTAATCATAGCCCGGCGTAATACAAACAAGCTTAATATTAATCAAAACAGTCAATTAATTTTAATAAATTTGTTTTACCCTGTTCAAAAAATGAGTAAATTTACGAAAATCAGCATTATTATGTATATTTAAATTTTAATATTTCAGTCTGTATGTAGAGTAACAGTTAGTTTAATGAAGGGGCTAAACAGTATACAAGTATATAAGCTGTTCATTGCCATCTATATAGAGGTAGTGGTTGAACACGGAGTGAAGCTTTGGTATGTCAATATTAGGATTCTCCTTCGGATACAGGCATTCAAGTTCAAGTGATACAGAATATTTGTCGTAGCTCTGTTATTGTCTTCGTATTTTTTACATACCACATTTGCAGGGTTATACGATGTTACATTTTATTACGAGACTTTGCCTTGCTTTTCGTAGAGAGAAAAATTTAGTTGTATTATAATTAATTGTGTGTTCCTTTTTTTAAATAATGTAAATATTTAGAGATAGTGTGCTGATTAGGAATTCGTTGCATCACATCTTCTCTATAGTTATGGCACGTAGGAAATAGGGGAAACCCATGCCTTAAAGAAAAATAATATCTTTATTAAAAACTAGACATTTAGAACCATGTAATAACGATAATTTTGAGTCGGCTTTACAGGTGACATATGTCTCATAGTAGAACATAAATGCAAACATTACGGTGTTTCGATTTTATGTTGTTTTATTTTCATTGTAAAACTAACATGTTTAATTACTTATTTTATGTAAAGCCTAACATCGAAATAAAATTCTATGAATGTTAAAAATATATTTTTGTAGTAATAAGGTTTAACACAAAATATTTATCCAGTATTGGTATTGAATACACATTCCATAATGAATTAGAATTGACAAGGCAATTGCACTGAACAGAATCACTTACTATACATACAACAAAGTACATTCGAGATTGTTTGATGTCGTGAAACACTTAGACATCACTTAGATGTTTTGTTGTTGTTGAAAATTGGTTTGACATACCAACAATAATTTCAACTTCGCAGTTGCAGGATTAAGTTTGCGTCAGTACAACTATTTGTACAGGTATCACATGCGTATTGTTTCATGATAGTATACATTAATTGTTTTCTTTATTCAGCTTTAACACCTTGAAGCCGACGCAAATATGATAGCGACATATTTATGACCCAGAGGTGGCACATGCCGGCGATAACCTGTTGTCTATATTGTAGTCACTTACATTTAAATATAAAGGGACATTTTCATTGGTAAAATACATCTATTTTATAAATATTAGCTTAATAAATGTGCTATTTTAATGTATCACAAGCATCTCGAAGAAATTTCGTACTAAAAAACCTTTTAAATATTGCCAAAATCGTGTATTTCGTGCGATTTTTTTAAAATCTATCCATATAAATTTACGTAGCATAGACCCTAGCTAAAAACTTTGCAACGGGCTCACACTTTACCTCAATTTTATGTGATGTGAAGTGACGATAGGGTCATTGTGGAGAATCCTGCTCGTGAAGAACTCTATGTATGACTATCGTAGAACAGCAATGCGTATAAAATTATAATAGCAGTTTGACATTGTGTGTGGTAGCTAGTCAGGTAGGTTCGAGAAATTCTACCATCACCCTCCTATTCCATCCCACCTCCGTTACCTTTGTGGCCGGAATGTTCCATCTTGTTGCAAAACAACCTATTTTAAATTAAAACTGTTGTCTAATTTAAAATCTCAACATTTTAATTCAAATAACATTTAACAGAAATGAATTTGGATAATTATAGTTAAGGGATTTCAAGCACCACTTAACCCAAAAACTGTCCGAAACTTTAATAAAATTTAAAGTCACTGAGTTTGTCCATTTTAAAAAGATATTTTTTAATTAATCAATAAATAATTTTATTTTAATTGACTTTTTCAGTTTCTGTACATTAATTCGAAAAAAAAAGATAAATACTTTTTAAATTAATTTAAAATTCATATATTTATACTAAACACTTATACATCGATGCAATAGCAAAGAAAAAATATTTTCAATCTTGTAATCTTCTTATATACTTACTGATAATACAAAATAATTTAAATTTGTGTCATTTATCCAATTTGTTTCTATGCTCTTTAATCACAGTAAACAAGTAAGTAGGTGTAAGTTAATTCAATCGCCAGACAACCTAATATTAAAGACTGTAACAGGGGTCAAGGTTTAATAATAAACAAAGAGGTCTGTAGGAAAAGTAATTTGTAAATTTTTTCGTGTAATAATCTTTAATATAAATTAAAGCGTTTTGTATTCTAGCAAATCTAATATAATTTCGTTATCATTTTCACTACATTTTTAATAAATATTTATTTAGAACATGTGTATTATCAGTATAAAAGATATAATAGAAATATTTAAACTAAATAATTCTTCCACAAAAACGTATAACAATACATAACGTCCTTTTCTAATAAAAAAATGTATTCAGTATTGTATTCTCCATTTCATTTTGGTAAAGCACAGGTGTTGTTATAAGTACATAGTCTTAGATTTTCGGAAATGGCAATACTTGCAGTAAGTAATGTACTCCACTAGAACATATAAGGTTTCGATGATGTACTAAAATATAATATTAATTTTAAAAATTGCATTAAATTAAAAAAAACAATTCACAGAAGGATTAGTGACCGTCGTGAAGGGGTTTTACGGTTTTCCTCCGTAAAGGTTAACTTAAAGTAATTAAATGCTTAAATATCTTTTGTTAAGACCTTCTTGAGGGTTTTAAGTTACAAACAACCCCTTTTGTTTCATTAATATCAAATTACATACCTTTTATCACAAGGTCCGGGTAGCTACTTACTATTAAGTTTCTTGCGCCTTGTTAAACAAACTCACTTTATGTAAAGGTAATTTAGCAAATTTTATATACAATCAAATTACAAGCTTAGACAAGTATGTGAATACTTCAAGAAAAATATTAAAGCTAAAAATTTTAAAGGTTAAGGAACTATAGGTATCGCATCTTAATTATTTATTTTAAAGCTTCAATGCTCAGACTTATACAAAAGGTGGACTTAATGGCAATCTCTAACAGTATACTATAGGGTTGAGCTGATATGAATATGGGGTATGGTATCTTATAAATATCTCCACAATACACACTCCAAATTTTACTTAACCCTTTCAGTGTTATCAACGCATTTGTGCCTTTTACAAAAACATTAAGTTTACATTAACAGACACTAGTCATGTATGATCTTTCGTAAAAAATACACAATTCGCCGTTTTGCTCCAGCTGTCCTTCGCAAAAGTAAGTACACGGCGCACGCTTGACGATGGACAATGCAACACTCAGTGTTAAAAATATTGGGCTTAAATAAATTATCTAATGATAAAATGATCTATAATTTAATGAATTACGGTACTGGTTAAATATAACTTTTCACACGAGACTATTATGGGATTATGTAATAGATCAAATGGAATCAGTTAAAACTAATTGTTCAAACTGTCACATCTTAAGCCTAACAACATAATTCTAATTAAAATCACTCATCATCAGTCAGTGAAATAGTGTACTTTTATCCAATTTATTGTAAAAATATTATCATTAACAATAATATAATTTATTATTTTTAATCATAATACATTTATTATCGTGCAAATCCTACTGTACCAATATCTAGAAAAAAAAGTACGGTTAGACTCTAAAAGAAATTGAAATAAACTCTTAATTACATCAATTTTGTGTATCACAAAAATATAATAATCATTTTATACTGCTCGCTCATTTAAAACATTTTTCTAATGCAACCAATAATTTCTCGGATATCCTAATAATCAACATGTTATACATGACTATACGATCATCTGCATACATTAAAACACTATTTGTGATATTAGAAATAAAAACTAGTAAACAAAAAGTCATTGTAAAGCCAATATAAATTACTATATTATTACCAGAGCTAAGCACAGCGAGAAATTTTATACATGGAATCCTTCAGAGTTTCTGAATAATGTCTAAACTTATGTCTTGAGAGGTATTCAAAGAAATCCTTTTGCCATTCGAAATCCTACTGGCTCATACTAAACTTTGGATAGAATGTATATTTTATAAGCACAAACAGAATTTACCTGTTCTACTTCACAAGACTAATACGTTACAACATGTCAAATGTCCAAAACCCAGAGGTCAACCTGACCGTCGGACGCCTGGATAATTACGGTATTTGATTAAATTAAATTCAACAAATTTTATTGCGTTTAATTGTGGTAATTTCATTTCTTTCATTTCAAATGGTTAACCTTTACTGTAAAGTACTTGAAAAGTCGAGAAATATATCGATTGTCAAGGAGTTTTGATGTGAGAGTTGAGCCAATGTCTTTATTACGATATCACGAATACTTTTCACGGCGCACCTTAATTTTTTCTCCGTTTTTTTTTCTAATGTAATGTTATTTAAATATTGACATAAAGAATAAAGGAAAACATTACCGTTTTCAAAAATGAAAGTCTGTACAACCGTTTGTATTTCTATTAACGTCACTTCCTATCCCTAGGTATCGAGCACTATATTATGCTGCATAGAAAAAACAAATTCTCATCGTCATGAGCAGAAGTTACCGTGCCGTACTATTGAGCATTTCATCTTATTCTTGCATTAAGATATATAAAATTAACTTGAAGTCCAAGAGAGTAAAACAAAGCTTCAAAAAAAATGTATCCGTTAAAAGTTATTTTCATTAAGTAAACATTTTATATAAATTACTCAAATATTGTAACATATTTAATGTATTACAGACGTAAAAATTAATTTACGTATAAAGAAATGTTTTCAACAAAAATTTAAGTATAATGCGGTACTAACATCACATATTTCTTTGATCATTTTATACTGATTGAAATATTTCTACGAATCTAAATCGGCGTACAAAATGTTAAACTTACATTAAAGGATGTTCGCTGTTGCGAGTGTCTTGATTTAATGTTCTCAGGAGGTTTACATGGAGAGGGTTTCGTTACTTGAGAATTAACCAAGTGTTAATGAGTGTTCTTGTTCAGATTAGACCTAATTTAGTAAAAATACAATGACCTCTTAATACTTTCAAAATTAACGTAGATGCTAATTAATTATCTTAATTATTTACAATGCGATTTGCGATCCCTTAAAGATGTTCGTAATAGGAGCAGATTTACGAATTATCCCTTTTAACTAATATTAAATTGAACTCTAGCCCATCAAAATAATTTTCCTTCGGACAAATATTTATTCGTTCTATCGATGTAAGTTTTTAACGAGTTTTATAAAAAAATATATATTTAATGTTATAGTTAAAAAAATAATACCACTCACATAAGAAAACATCAGAAAAGTATAACTTCTGATGTTCTTAGTTTTTATTTAACTTTATATTGTCTTGGTGTTTTTATTGGTTATTCCTGTGATTACAACCTTTATATAAGTAAATTAAAACAAACAAGCAAGGAAATGTCTGACAGAAGCTAAGCGGTGCTCACCCTTAAGCTTTTTAAAATGTTCCAGCATATCACTATGAACCTTCTTCAAAATCGATCTATAAGTATTTTATACTTCATCGTTAATAGTAAAAAATCCAATTATTCGCAGCGACAACTACGTTTTCTTTTTTTAAATATCATTCCAATGATTTATTAATCCTATGTTGCTTCATTAGACGCGATTACACAGGAAAATAATTAGTTTGCTGTCATAATGTTTCATCGAGGGTGAACTAACTGGAGATTCGCGTTTGTGTTCGTAACATAAACTTGCCAGTATTATAATAAACGCTTTTAATTTGTTGCTTAACCGAATTATTTATGTCTTTTCTAGAAATTTTAAAGAATACCTAATAAAAACATAGCAATAGGGAATACCCTGGTTAGTTATTAATAATGAACGAAATTTACTATTAACTAAAAACGTTTAAAAAGTTGCAACTACTCGAAATTATGTACTATTATTTTCCTTACGATCAAGAGTGTTACATAATTATAATCTATGACGAATACTCCTATAAAATAATCTATGCACTGACTGCCTCCGTGACGCACTGGGTTACCGCTTCTCTCGGTAACATAGACCACGATAGTAATGAGTTCTAATACTGGTGGTATTTTCAAATCCGCCGGACTAGCATTTTTTTTCATACTTAGGTCGAGCAAATGACTCCACTCCACCTGATGTTAAGTGGAAGTAGAGTCCATATGCTAAGATGGCTGGTGCCACAAAAAGTTGTTGCATCAGCCATCCTCAAACTGCCGACCCGGAAGGTACTTCTTCATGCCTCGCGCAAAAGACCCAAGGTTATATGAAGGAAGAAACGCATGAGCTGGGAGGGAGTTCCATTTGAGTATAGTGCGACAGGAAGGAATCCAAAAATGTCTTTGTGTGCGATGGGATGGTGGTGACAGTGTGTCTATGACACCGCAGTCCCGCTCGTGTGTTTCTAAGGTGGAAAGGGGGTGGTGGGATAAGGGAGAAGAGCATTCGCCGTGGTACAGCTGGTAGAAAACGCACAATGCCGCGATACCACATTACATACACTCGCTACCACATTTAACGTCAATCTGTCACCCTAACGGTGCTATTGTTCCAGCAATCATGCATATGTAAAGCAGTGTTCCGGTCAAGCACGCTTCCCCACGGCCTCGTTAGCACTTAACATCAAAAGATATTGACGTCAAGGCTACTCATTGATGATAAAAAAATATATTTTTTTAAATCTTTTTCGTAATGGTCTATATAATCAATATATAGAGCAAATTATGTTTAAATTATTGAATGTTTTTTTTTATTACGAATAATAGCAGTTGATCATCCCAGTTAGGATAGGATAGGATAGTAGATTTGATCTTTTGTCCTCTTAATATCCACGCCATCATATTCGTAGACAATAACTAATGTAATAAATATAACTCGAAGTACGACCTACGCCGTATTTCGAGTTGTATCGAAGTATGATACAATAATAATTATTATTATTCTTATAAATATCAAATAAATTCTCCGCAGTAAAAAGATAAAGTAATAAAGTATTCCTAAAATTTATTAAAACATCATTTTGTTATGTTCATTAGGATTTCATAAATTAAAAGAGACTCTTAAATTCCCAAACATTGCCGTCAAATGAAGTATTCGAAACCAACCAAACAAATTTGATTCAAACTTAGTTTAATGAAGTTTGTATTTATTTGTTAATGAAATTTTGACTAAAACCGTTTTCGTGTTTCAATAAAGTTCATCTTAAAAATAAACAGACTGTTTACATAATTGGTTTGATTTTTCAAACAAATAAATGTTGTTTATTGTTTTAGTCAGTTTGTTATAAAGAACAGATAAAAACAATGAAATTGATGTTTTTATCTTTGAAACAACCCTTTGCACAAGTGGCATTTTCGGAGAATTAATAATGTATGAAATTTTTTTCGTACTTATCGTAGCATATTATGATTTACTCTTTCGTCCATTTCTTTGAAAAAATTTTCATGTTTCAAACATTAAAGTTACAAACAATTAAAAAGAATTTTATTATCGGTTTAGTTTTACTCATATAGAATACAGTTTTACACATTATCCCTACTTAAAGAGTTAATTGATTACTCCAATTCAACAAATATTATAAATAAACAAAATATTATCATATCGTTTATCATTAATTTTACAATGCAATAAATATCATTACTGTATTTTACGTGTTGCAACCTATTGATTTGTGAAACAATGTCTCTTCTCTTCGTCTTAGCGTTCTCCTGGCCTAGTGCCAGGGTCCGCTTTCCTACTCAATCTCCACCACTTTGCCCGATCTTCGGCATACTCCGGTGAGAGATTGTTCTCTGACATGTCCGCTATTAAGACATCCAACCAGCGTTTTTGGGCCTGCCGCGTGTTCTAGGACATTAATTCACCGAACAGAAGAGTCCAACTTGCAGCAAATTAAATACTCTTTGCCGTCTTTATTAAAGTATATATTAGAATTGAGTTAGTGATGGAACACAAGGCACGAGTTCGGTATGTCGATATTAGGATTCCCCTCTGGATACCGGAATTCAGGTTTAAGTGATACGGAATACTTGCCGTAGCTCTATCATAGCCGTCATACATTTTTCCTTCCCACATACGTTATTATGGGATTTCTTCCCAGCTTATAATTGCATAATACAGTGTTTCCTATTTCGATAATCATCTCTCCCCGTTAGTAAAAAACTTTGTTATAATTTATAGCAGAAACTAGAATAGCTGTATAAAAAGTAGTATTTATGAAATGGATACTGCCTAAAAAAAATAATTAATATAAATTAAAAGATGGTATGATATTATAATTTTTTATAAATATTTTTTTATAATAATTTGACATTTATTTCCATTGAAACAGTGTTTATAATTACAAAATAAAAAAAAATCTCACATTAATCAGTATTAAAAAAATTATCACGAAAAGAAAATGTAGCTTTCCTGATTCTACATTTCGTTTACAAATTATTTAAACTAAAAACTATATAAACGAAAATAAAAAAAGGTTAATGTAGAATTTATAACGGACGATATTACTAAAAGCAATATGTGATATTAATCTCGCGAAATTTGCGCACAAACTTACCAAGTGTAATTTGCATAACGAGGCGGCGATGAGTCGCGTTGAGTAACGTCCTTGATTTGTTTGCGATAGATAAATTAAGACGATAAATTAATACACGGCTAAGTACAGTTTCACATAAGACTCGTTAATGTAATGTAACGATCTATAAACGCAGTGAAACTTATACGCTGTTCATACAATTTAAAAAAAAACTTGTTGCTTGAAACTTGTAACAGATGAACACTAATATTTCACAATTCGTTAAAGATTTTTAAAGGAATAAATTATCTAAAAAGTTACCCAGTTGGTTATTACTTATATTCGCCGGCCATGTTATTTTATCTGCAACAGGTACAATCGGTACACACTAGCTATAGACGTGTATATAAAAACACATAACAGATCACTCTAATCCACATCAAAGTAAACTATGCCGTATGCAACAAAGCATTGGATATTACGAAACACAATAACAGCTGTTTGTTTTACTCTACACGGTCGAAATATTGTTTGATGTAGTAACTATTCCTGGTTTTGCGGTTTCACAGGTGATTGGTTGTTTCATTTCAAAGATGAGAAGGTTTTGTTTTATCAATTGTTACGAGCTGTATTTGGATGATTCTGGATCAAATCAGATAAAAAAATTAATTCAAAGTTGCTTAGTTATTTTTGTTATATTAATTAGTAGCGTTTACCGGTAATTTCGTGAATTTTATTTTGTTACAACGTCTAAACAACTCCTGGTAATTTCTAGAAGCAATTAAATACTTAGGTCGTAAGTTTACCTTGTAAAATATCACAATGTTAACCATACTACTTTAAGAGATATGTTTTCAAATTACTATTAAGGAAGTAATGTAAGTGAATAGAAATTCATATTACATAATATCTCAGGGCAACATTAGTAAACGCGTAACGTGATCATCGAATCTAAGTAAACTAGAGCTTAATTTGAATATATGTACGTAGCCTACACACTGATACGCATGCATAATTAATAACAAGACTGATAATTAACGTGTAAACATTCAGTTTTAATAGATATACGATTCTTTAATTCTGATAAATTCGCCAAAGAACTTCTTTCTCACGAAACTTTTATAAATCTGTCGAAACGGTTGAACCCTTCTCTAGTACAAAGTTGATTGATATTCACTAGTTATTTCTTCATAACAGTTTAAGGTCGCAAATGTTATAACGCACTCTAAAACTCATTCACACCTGCGATATCACAAACATTATTAAAAAGCCAGTAATTGAAAATAAAAATTACAATAATTTTATGTTCCTGCTTATATTCTTATGTAAAAATGATATAATCTTTACACACTTATATTAATTTTTTATTACCAACGTCGATTCAGAACGCGCTCGTTACTCATCCCTATCTTGTCCAATCGAAGTTTATTGTGTGTACCGTTCCAAGGGAATTTTATGCAAAATACATAAAAACATTTTCACGTACATCGATTCCATTATGTTTAGATTCATATCGAGTAAAGCGTTTCTTATAGCCGAATGATTACAGGAGCAAATATATTCCAAAAAAAAAAACAATGTTGTTAAATATAAACTATATTATAATAAATAAAATAGTACTCGTACTGCATAACTGAACATTTTCAAAAATAAAATAATTCAAAGGGAATGTAATAAACGATTAAAATAAAAGCGATGTAAAAACCACCTGGTAACATTTTCGAAGGATTGCGATTCCAGTTAATATTGAAGCATAATTTCTGAAACTTTTAATAGCCTCTAAATTAAATATATTATCATTTAAGAGATAATATTTGAAGCAAGAATTTTAATTTCTTTCAATTGCCAACGCTTGTAAAACACGAATGATGAATCAATGTGATTTGAACTTATGTCAAATTATGATTACTACGCGGTTAGTGTGTGATAATATTAGCATAATGACAACATAATCGCTAGTGTTGAGCAAATCTGATGTCAATTTAAATAAATTTCACGGTTCGGGAACTATCCGGTATACATAATTTATTGAATCAATAGGTATTCGTAAGAACGGGACAAGCATCGGCGGAAGGAAGAAATTGGAAGATAAAAGACTTCGGGGCGTCTGCGGCCAGAGTTTTACTCACTAATGCTACTGCTACTGTATTCCAGTTTGAAAACAGTTGTAGCTAGAGATGAAACATCTTATGTCTATTATAATAATTTGT
>DWQX01000477.1:0-42187 GCA_018245475.1 Pharmacophagus antenor | reverse complement strand
GTTATGGTCGCCCTGTTACGGACAAAATTGATGCCATTTTTGAAAAAGTGGAGCAAGATCGGCATATTAGTAGTTACAATGTAGCTGGAGAACTGGGAATTGACCACAAAACGGTTTTGGTGCATTTGAAAAAAGCTAGGTACACAAAAAAGCTCGTCATTTGGGCGCCTTATGAGCTCACTGAAAGAAACTTAATGAACCGTGTACTCATTTGTGATTCTTTAATACGACGTAATGAAACCGAAACGTTTTTGAAGAAGCTGATAACTAGTGATGAAAAGTGGATCACGTACGATAAGAACGTTTGAAAAAGATCCTAGTCAAATGCCGGTCAGGCTTCACAGACTGGCGAAACCCGGGTTAACTCGCAATAAGGTGATGCTATGTGTATGGTATGATCGGAAGGGTGTTATTCATTATGAGCTGTTACTGCCAAGCAGGATCATCAATTCTGACCTGTAATTCGAACAACTGATGAGTTTAAAGCAAAAAATTGAGAGTAAGCGGCCGGAATTAATCAATAGAAGGGATGTGGTTTTTTACCATGATAACGCTAGACCTCACACATATTTAGCCAATCAGCAAAAATTACGAGAGTTTGGCTGGTGGTGTTAATGCATCCGCCGTATAGTCTTGACCTTGCCCTTCAGATTTTCACCTGTTTCGGTCTCTGCAGAATTTCTTAAGCAATGTCAAGTTAACATCACGAGAGGACTGCCAAAACCACTTGTCGCAGTTTTTTGAACAGAAGCCTCAAAATTTTTATAGCAATGGGATCACGTCCTACCTACAAGATAGCAAAAATTTATCCAACAAAATGGCACCTACATACTTTTATTAACAAACTTTATAAAAAAAAACTTTCAAATTTTTATATAAAATGCGGCGAAACTTTTTCCCCAATCTATTATATTTATTTAAAAATAACTATGTTTGTTTATCGGTTTCTGATAACCCACACTATTGGTGCTTGGCTACCTATCCTTGGATCTATGTGTGAAAAATGTCCCAGATATTTATTAATTATTTGTTTATTTATTGATACATCTATGTTTCAGATTGACCCAAAGGTGGCCTTTCCCAGAAGAGCACATCCCAAGGTAAGCTACGTATATTTCGTAAAATGTACAATATCCACCAATATTAAATTTGAAATTAAACGTTATTATATAGAAGTTAATTAAATATTTAAATACCTTACCGGTTTCCTAGAACAGTGGAGTTAGTATAGAGTATTATTGCAAAATGAGCCTTGGCAAACCGTTAGTTTATTTTCAAATATTTACACAAAATATTATTTTAGGGTGGACATAATTCTCTTCGGCCATTAAGATGTTGGCTCATGGTGCATAAATAATTAAGGTCTACAAATTTAGTATGCGTCCTGTGTTATATGACTTAAAATAGGCACTACTTAATAAATTGACGTAGCTAGTTTGTAAGTTCGCAGGTTTGAATCCACAATTTTACTACTGTTAGTCATGACACATCTCAAATGAAATCGATAAATCGAAGTTAATATAATTTTAAATTTATAAACAGAAATGAGTACTATTCGATGACTTTTTTCTATTTGATCTGTAATAAAATTTGATTTAAGTAAACCGAGAAAATTGAATATAATTTAAGATAAAAAATTCCATAGATTCTGTCCAGTCCTTGTTCCTTTCTTATTACATTTAAACCACATCAAATGAGGTATTTGCATATCTTAAATTTGTCGAGTGACGCAATTTTTCCTTCATTTTATCGCAATTTTCACAGTGGTTTTGTGCAATCACTTCTACATAATATGATGACTTCTCGTTATTCAGAGATAGTATAATCAAGTCTATCGCTGACTACCGGTTTTGTAGGTTCTAGTAAGTATGAGCTATCAGTGGAGGGGGCGGACCGCATTTAATGTAAATTGGCTACAGCCGCGCCGCTGACTCGCCCGCATCGCTACGTTTTTACATTCAAGTAGCTGATACTTGGGGTTTTATTTGACCCCGCTACGGTTAGCTGGGACGCTCTCGCTTTTGTGTTTGGGCTGTTGAATAGTAGAGCGCAGCCAATTGATAATAAATTTGAGTGCATTATGCTGGGCGAAGGTTTCAGTTTTGAAATGCAAATTATCTGAAAAGGGTAAGACGATACAGTTGCTTGTAAACGTTTTCTAGTTATATTATTTAGTGCGACTGAAAATAACATCGAGTGACTTATTTTACTACATTATTGAGAATTCGTCCTGTTCTTACATTTTTTTAATTTTTTTTAATAATAACTTTTTGTCTCATATGTCAACGAATTTCCGAATCGATTAATCGCTATATGGGTGATATAATAGAATAAAAAATAGCAAGCCTTTGTTGTCATATTTAAAATTGTACTGAAATACATATATACATTGCTAATTTGCTGGATTAGGAAATTTGTCAGAGAATCAACACGCTACCTCCTTTTAAATGGACATTAAACTTGATGGATGGTTTTAAAACATCACGTTATATTACTCTATCCGGACTGCCCGTGCGGTGTTGCGTGGCCGGTCAAAGGGGATGCCGGCTATGCGAATTACATGAATACATTAAGGGAGCAGTGCCTCATATGTACATGTAATACTATGTTTACGAATACATTTTGGGGATAACAGTTCATTATTTATCAACAATACAAAATATAACTTAATGATAAAACACCATAACCTGAAAATCGCAATCTATATATTCGGTGACAAATTTGATCAAATTTTAACATGCGCTAAAGTCCAAAATGTTGCGAAGCGTAAACAATAATGTTCACAATCTTTGTAATAACTTTTTTCACGCCTAATTACTTGTGACGAGAAACGACGCAGGAAATCTGGTGATATTATCATTACTTGTGGAGGCAAAATTCAAATTTCTGATTATCGTTTGTCGCCACTTCTGCTTCCCTTCTAGCGTAAACAATAGAAAAAGGGAGCCGCACCCGAGGCGCAAGCTAAGAACAAAACAAACGAATTTTTAATATCGTCTTTATCGATAATTGAGACTCTCGCGAAAACCTCTTATTTTGAAAACTTTCAGGGACTATGAAAGAGAAATCGTGAAAGAAAATGGAATTGGAAGAAAAAACTTTTTTCATCTTCTTTGTTTGACATTGACAGTCACTAAACTTTGTATTTTTTTAACTTAGTAGATCTATTTAATTTGGATTTGATTCAGCGTAATTTAATTTTTCAATATCTGGTCGATGATTTGGCTAAATATTGAATTTGTTTAGTTCTGCAATTTTGCTGTATTTCTTTAAAAAAAAAGATTGAATAAACATGTTTCATTTATTAACGGTAGAACTACCAACTAGTCAATATTTTATGACACTTTCCCTTAACATTTCACTCAATTATATAGATTTTTTTATCTGGAACTTTCATTTAAATTTTTGATATATTTTAATATTTTGTATATTTATTTTTTAGTGAAAATAGATATTATAAATATTCTTAGTTCTGGGGTTAATAGTTTATTAAAATACCTAGCTCTGAAATCTGAAATTAAAAGAATATTCTGGAACGTAAATAGCTGATGGTTGATTCAAGAATGGGGAAAGCGAACGGGAAACAAAGGCTAATATGTCATAGCGGCCAAGTTAATTGACGCGGTTTCCGCAGCAACGCGGCGGAACGTAGACGTCAGCGTTTCCTCTGTTTACATATTTATATGAAACGACTGGCGCTTACTTGCCTGCAATAAAATAATATGCAGTACGTTTTGTTTGTAGCCACATTTTTAAATTAAAATTCATTACATATTGACATACTTACAACAGGGTTAAATATGAATATGAAACTTTCCTAAACAATAAACTGTAAAGAATATTTTATTATAATTGAAACGTCTTGTATATGTTCACATACAATATTAGAAAAGATATATATTTTATGTTTCATACATTTAAAACAATAGTGAGTTTTAATAATTGTCTAATTATTGTTCCGCTTACGTAGTTGCTTGACAATAACGCTCTCTCATAGCTTAACACCGAAAATTATTCAATTAGAGAGCTCTAATCGCCCTCGAAACGGTCCCCGAAATCGGTAGCATTTGTTATCACGGCGGCATGAGTTTATACTCTTTAATGGACTTTGTGGAAGTAGTTTGAACACTGCTTACGGGGTAAGATATTTGAGGAAAAACTACTCGCTACCTACCGCAGCAAGTGCGGAACTTGCTGAACTATGGTAGACGCGGAGAGCTTGGTGCGGCGGGGCGAGCGATGCGGGGTGGGGCGGGGCAGGCACCTCGCCCAGTCGGTGCGATTTAACGTGTTTCATTAAACGTTTTGTCGGTGTAATCGCAAGTAATTTAAGTGAAGAGAGTCGAGCTTCCGACTTCGCGAGTATTTTGTGTTTTCTTTTTTAATTACTTTGTTTTAACTTTTGTTGTCGGCCTTTAAAAGCTAACTGACAGCCAAATAACCGAATAACAAAGTTCTTTGTAACTATTAACGGTGAGTGTAATGAAATTGCAGGCTTTTTATTGGATAACGCCTCTCGCCTCTTCCTATAATATCTTCTTACCTTTGACTTATTTATTGATATAATTATGATGACGTAATTGGTTGATGAATAAATTTAATTATAGAATAAAGCCCTTATTATATTTATATGGACACATTAGTTATTTATTTAGATTGTATACATACAAGTTTATTTAATTAATTAAAAAAATATTTTATTGTGAATAAAGTCTGCTATAGAATTCACTATTTTAATAGTTTACATAAAATCATCAACTTCAAATTATTAACTATACTATAATTAGATGCGATATTGTATTTCTGCTAAAGAATTATGTGAGAGAGAAAATTTTGTTATAATACAAAATCAATGGATATCCCTTATCAACTATATGAACTTAAATTAAGATCAACTGAGTTCAACGATTGGGTAATTCAAGAACGAAAATTTTCAGGAATCAGGAAATAGGAATACGAGCTTGGTTCGGTCGTTTAAGATTTACGTTGCCACAAACGGTTTAGAGATAAACGCGTATAACTTACAACATCCTTCATTTTACGTTAGAGTTTATAAAAAGGTAAAGTTAAAGAAATGGCAATAATTAACGCTACTAATATAAAGTAATTATTTTAGTTCTCCGTTATAAACTCTATCGATGTTGTTATATAATCGGAACGTCTGTACGTCATTAATTAAAAGGTGGAATACATATAACATAGCTGTGAGTAATGCGGGTAGTGTCGGTTGCAACGTGCTTCGCTCTGCGGTCGCGGGACTTATGCGCCGCTGGACGCTAGTTATGAGCTCCGCTCCGCCCATAAGTCACCCGCTACATCTGTTCCATCATTCTCTACCGAACTTGCCTTCATTACGTGATATTACACCGTAAACTGCTAAGTTCCTGCATAATTGATTTTAGAGATCGATGACGTACCCCAGGCCTATATAATCGCCAGGTAAAACTTTGTCTATAGTGCAGATGGATAGGTAAATTATTAGTTTCTTGCTTAACTCTTTATCGACCTGTAGCCAATGTTTAGGTTTTTCATCGTCACCGCTCGACAACATTTAGCCGTTATTCTGACTTTTGTAGCGGATGCCTAATAAGAGACAAACTTTCAGACGATTATTCAGTTCTGTAACTCTACACATTCATTTTAAATGAAAAAAAAAACTGTGCGATAAAGAGTTCATCGAGAAAGACACAACATGATGTGAGCATTTCTTTTTCGTCACGTAGTAGCCGTATTATGAATATATTTATTGAGAACGTTTTTTTTAAAGTCTCATATAAACGTTGGAAAGATTTAAACTACTTTTGACAATCTACTCTGATGTATGTCTTTGAATAAAAATGCAAACATTTATTTTTTAGTTTCTTTAAAGTGAATGTACATTAGAACAGCGGGTAAAAACGCAACGTACTTCTGTTTGCGGTATAAATGTAAAACTTAATTAATTAAGAAGTAAAAAAGTAATTTCACTTGAATGCTACATTTCTCGCAACTCCGTCCGTTATTAACAATAACGAAATTTTTACTTTGGAAAATTTATAAGGTTTACCAGTTAATACTTTTACAATCGCTCGAACGACGACAGAGTTAAGAATAAGGTCTTGAAAGCAAAAGTTCCACGTAGAACGGGGAGCATACTTTGTAAAGAAATTGCATTTAATCATGTTGGGACCTTCTCATAACTTGGCTTTCTCTCGTATATTTTATGAATTCCCAACATATTTCTTGTCAACAATTGCTTTAATACTTTCTACGTCATACAACTAACTTTTATAGTCTTTTAACTATTTTAATAAGATCAAAACGTGCATCGGACTTGTAAAAGTTTCAGCGTTAAGTAGTAGTACATCGATTATATAACAATTGATACATTTCTATGGATTTTATTTTATCTGTACTAACAAAATTTTATAATTTAATGGCGTTACCAAGAAAAGGTCAATGACCAACAATGAACAGCCTCGAGTTGATTGATGATGATTTTGTTTTGCATTTTCAATAAATTATTAATAGGAAATTTTCTGTATTCTCATTTAAATTGAAAAGAACTAACAAACTTAACACTCTTTGGAAGCATTAATGGGGCGCATTTTGAAATTGATAAGTATTAATTTTATTAAGGTTTTACCAAATAATAACTAAAAATTTAAAACTAAATTGAAAATTTGTTTTAAGTATGAAAAATTACGTTTTAGGTATTTAATTATAAAATATCAAAATTTACTTATTAAAGCCTTGATAGCTGCTTTCCGTGGCCGTAATAGCTTACCGTTTGCTTTGTAACACGAAAGTACCGGGGTTGATTCCCGGCAATACGAGTAGTGGAGTCTGGGTAGTAGTAACGTTTTTAAATCACCTGGTTAGCTATCGCCCTCAATTTTAATCTGTTCCTACAAAAATATTTCTGTGTTCTGGCACTTATATATGTTGGAGTCAGAGTCTTCTGGGCGAGCGCGCTTTACCATCTACGGCCTTATTATCACTTAACATTGTATGAAATAGAAGTAAAGAGTAGAAAGTAATGTGCTAGCCCATTGCCGATAAGAAAAATATTGTAATTGAAAATTATGAAATGTCTATTAGGAGTATCGCCTGTGCGAAGTGATGACATAGCGTATCGAAACATTTGCATTTTATAAAGAACCAACTTAATTGCGGCGCCTAACAAGGATAGTTTAAAACGTCAATATGGGGATATGAGATGTGGTCGTGTCTGCGCTCCTGATGAGCTAGTAAGTTGTGAGCGGGACAACCCATCATACCCGATGACATGCCATTAACCCAAGTGAACTTGCCGGGGCGACTTGCTCCGATGAAATGGTTCGAGACGTAACCAGCTATTTGGTCATTAAGGCGCTGGATTTATGCACAGCGGCCATTTATATTTTATTTGGGGCTTCGTGAATTAATAGGGTGGACTACATTATAATATAATTTGTAGCTAATTTCTTTTGTTTTGTTTCGATAGTCTATCATAAATCTGATGCGGTTCCGTAGACGAAGCAGGGCCAAATTTATTATAGATTCATTTGAGGTTTTAATGAATGTATCCATTAGGTATTTATAAATGTATGTTTGTATTTAACTTTACTGCTGCATCCTGGACTAAAATAAAGAGCGCATATAATATGATTATAATAGTAATCAAATGGATCGCATATGAAGATTGCGAAACTACTTTTTTTAACTATTTTTCTCGTTCGGGTAACTTTACACTGAACTATATGAAGAGTTATTTCTACTTGGAATAAAATGTTCATGTATACAACTAATATTCTAATACGGATTCCTGTCAATTTAGTTAAAATATTATTATTCATTAACACTATTTTTACGGATATTCTCGTAATATGGAAAAAAAGTAGTTTCATGTTTGTACGCACTCTTACGTTCGGCGGTTTTTTCAGCGTCACGGCATCGCCCGTCTGACGCTATCGGTATTGTGGCGGCGTAAAAAATTACTTTTATAATTATTTGTGACAAGAGTATTCCCATTTAAAAATATATCACATTCCGGATTTTAAAATGTCTATTACACGAAAATGGAATTTTAGGGTAGAATATTGGTTTCATTTACAATATTACAATATTTATCTATTAATATTTATGTTATATTTATATAATCGTCACTCCTCTAACTACTGCCTACTGTTACTGGATGATCCTCACACAACTCTGATGTTGTCCAGTCATCCTTCTCCATCCAGGTTATTCTTCTCTGGAATGCACTTCTTATTGAGATCAGGATAGCGACGAGTTGGTACATATTAAGATGAATGTTAAAACCAATTATTTGATTCATTATATTAAAATATTATTTTAAATGTATAATGATAAATAATAAAAAAAAAAATAATAATGGGATGTGCTGAATTGCTCATTATTAATGGAATATATTGAAGAATATTCCCTGTTGTAACGAAAGCGTATCCTCTCCACAGATTGACCGGATCGAGTACATTGTGGACGGTAGCGGACTGCGTCTATTCCTTTTCGCAATTTCCCCGCGTCACTGTTAGCCAATTTAAGTATTAATAAAATGACAAAACGTGACCGGGGGCAGCGGCCGTCATCCATCACAGGCGCACGTCAAGTGGCGGCCGAGCGATTAAAAAACTGGACCTAGCCGATGTATGTTGCCGCTGATAAAAAATATTTTAGCGGGCATTTCGGTACACTGGCCGACGGTAAATGTTCTAGACAAGGGTGTAGATTAAATATTAAAATTCGCGGTTTGGAATTTCGGGTTGAAAAGTAACGGTGGCGAGCATACGCCAACTCCGCCCCGATGCCCGTTTCAAAATCCATTTTGCAGGGCCGCATCCGGACCGTAAACAAAAGTATGTAATTTTTATCGCGGCTAGAATTACGCCGGCTAAATTGCTGGGGGAGAAAATCAGATTACGGTAGCTTAAAATAAGAGAGCTTTTGTTAAATTTAATTATGGCTTTATTTTGTTTTTTTTTTTTTATTATTTATATATTAAATGCGTTTAATATTTTTATTGGCAATAGACTAACACGTCCTTTATTTTATATTAAGTAACATGATGAAATGAGTCCGTAGATTGTGACGAGTGTTCAAACAGCATCCAATAGTGCTATTATGGTGGCGGAAATTGACGTTTTTGGTTACTTAGGCATATTCGTATAAACCATCCAAATTGTACTTAATCGTGTGATTTTGGAATGAAACTTTGGACTTTCATGTAGTAAGCAGTGAAACTACCTGGTCACGTAGGCACTCAGTATCAATATTAAGCAGATCATATTAGTGAAGTAATTCAAATATTTACTTGAAAACAATTTGAAATATGTTTATTTCAAATCTAAGTAATCAAAGTAAATAGAATTAGTTATTCGTTACAGTCTGTCATTACTTAGCGTTGGTTTCATTACTGATTTGTAATGAAGAATATGCACGTTATGTTGGCAATATCATGACGTTCTATGTAAAAATGGTATAACATTATGTCTATACAAATGTAGATAAAATTTCAAACCAAAATAATAACGATAAAGTAACAATTTAAGAATTTTGACTGGAAGTTATTAACATTTTTATAACCTTTTTTAAGCTAGATTAATTAAAAAATACCAAAAAAAATTTACTCGAGTTCAGATGAAATTTTAGAATAAATATTTGACGACAAAGTGGCTTAAAGGTGCCTCGTGTGCGTAGGCGATAGCGCGACTAATGATTGATGTAGTCATATATCTCTGTTGGAACTAATGACAGGGTGAGGGATGTTGACTTTCAAGTTATTAATTAATATTGCTATTATTTTGGCAGCTGTGATTACCCACGACGTGTAATATTGCCGGTGTTTGACTAGTTTATTTCAATAGTTTATTATTTGTGTTAATACTTACGTAATTAGTAAATGAAAATAACAAAATAATTATCTTTAATATTCTTTTTAAAATAATAGATATAAAATATATCAATGTAAGAACATAGTCCATGGTTAAAGCGTCTACGCTTTATCAATATAATAAAAATAAACCAATCTTACATTGAAAATTATAATAGCATTCAAATTTAGTTCCGTCTTAATTGAAATTTCTCGGTCGGTTGGAACAACGAATTGGAATAAATATCATTTTATTTTCTTGTTGTTGCCGAACGTTTGAAGAAGGTTGCGTTATAAATATTTTTTATTATTATAACAAACACTCAAACCACCCACTTGAATGTGCTAAAGCACTAATGACACGTCATCGCATAAAGTGTGGAATCATTCTATCCAACAGCCACCAAACTATAATCAATAATAGGTTTACCATTGTATTGTAATATGTTCATTCATTAATACATCCTTTTACTTTAAAACTGCCATTTTTATTTGTACAAATCTTTATTATTAGTTACATTTATCTATGAAGCAATATGTTTTGAATTTTTCTTCTTCATGGACTGATCTCTTCTATCAATTGTAAGCTATCGTTAGGATAATCTTTATTTTGTTTTTAGCAAATCTAAAACAATCTAGAATTATCGGTTCGTGGAAATCTCGAATAATTTTTAGCCATGTCTAAGGTCACAACAAATAGGGTACATTGTTTGGAGGGATAGGTTTCAATAGACCTTGGCATCTTGTGATTTGATGATTAGTGTGATCTGTTTTGACTCTTATCAAAATTTATGTATAAAAATATGTTAATATATAATATTATAACACTAAATACATTCCTTAACATATAGCATTCGAGTTACATTTTATGGTAACAAATTCAGACTATAAGAAAAATTTTCATTACAGTAGTAATGAAGAAAGTAATTATCCGTGTTACTTTGAAATAATATTTTCCGGTGGTATAGTAAAATGATTTTTATTAACGTACCTGATAATAACAACCATTTTACCATAATAAAATCATCTGCAGTTTTATACATTTCATTGCAAAGAAGGGCCTTATCTCGCACGAGGGTAAGTTTCAACACATTTGTATCCATTAAGATATATTCTTCGCGTTGGTAGACATTTGTAACGAAGAGCCCGTATTTAGTATTTTCAATAGAAATTCTCTTTTTTTTCCCCATACAAGAAAAGTATAAAAATAATTGCAAGGTTCTCTTTAAGTTTGCTTTTTGCTATTCAACGAAAGCCTAAGAAATGCTTCGTAGGACACAAGAATATATGCTACGTTCTTTCACAATATGTCAGTATATTTTATTTTATGTCCCTCGTCTGTAGTCCTCTAGAAGCAAAATACAAATCCCATAGAAACTTTTCATTTGTTTGTAGTGTGATTAAAAGATTTAAAATAAATTGAAAAAAAAAATAAAACTGTTGTTCTTCGTTTCACAGACCATTTCAAAACAGAAATATAAAAAAAAAATCGATTGTTTTATTAAAATATACCTGAGTTAAGATTCACATACAAAATTTTCAGTTTTTTATTGTACAAACAAAAGAAATAGAAGCGTACATAAACTTACTTGAAACTAGAAATACAAGGACAAAAACCTTTAAAGTTTTCCACATGAAAGTTTACGCAGAAACTAATATCTTCCATCTTACAGTAAACAAAGCCAACAACAGCGGCAGTATCTGTTTCAAAACATACAACTTTGACATCTGCCAAACCAGAGCAAACACAATCCAGTTGAAGACAGTACACACCCGTCTTAAATCAAATAACTGTATTGCTTTTAGCTTTGTAAAGCTTCAAGTGCAATAGCGTCTCTAGCGGATGTTCCTGCTCCGTCTCTAGTCTGTAGTCTATGATATTGCCCCACGCCCTTTACATGTCGGGCGCCCCGAAGACTAGCAGGGCACGCAGGCGGTAAGCCGCTCCCGGGATTGTCGACCCGAGCCACTTTTCTCGCTCTCCAGAGATATCGCAAGCGTGACGTCCGACCTAACTGCTCCAGTTTATCCCTTTAATTGCCTTTTTTTTCTCAAAAGTAGCTTTAAGAGCAGCCGCCGTATCTTCTCACGTCGCAATTACGGAGACGTCTTATGATAAATCTGCCGTAATTTGCATGAGATAGCATACGCTCTCAACTTTCACGCGCAGCTTCATTCTCTTACCGTTTATTAAGTTAGGGAACGTTTTCAAGAATGAGAATGAGCTATTTAACAGATAACGTAGAAAACGTTGCTTTATTATTATCATCGTCATCGATTCTTTTTTCGACTCACATTTTGTTCACACGCATCATTATTCGTAGATCTTTTGTTGTTGTTAAGAGTAGAATACTAAGGGGAAATGAGTGCTATATGTGTAGTATTTTTGTAATAGCACAGTTTTTGTTCTAGTTTTCTTTGCGGAAATAAGACTCTAAGAGGCAAACAAAACAGACGGCACAATCTCCGCGTTGCAACGCGGCGAATCGGCAGCCGACACCCCAAGGCCCCCGGTGTTCTCTTCGCCAATCTCGACATTTTTTCTAAATGCCGGTGCCTCGGCGCGCGGTGCGGTGCGCCGGTGGAAATTGTAACGTCAGCTGCGGATTGCGACGCCGGCCATTTGTCGAACGATGCGCCAAAACATAGCATCGCAATCGCACGGAAAAATTATTCCCCGCTACATTGCTACTCTTCGCTTTTTGAAGATGCATTCACTTTTGTAGGTTTTCAGTTTTATATTGTGCGGTTTACGAGATAGAGATTGTATTATCTTGTTGGCAAGCGTTTTGATGTCGTTTCTTATTTCGATTCATTTGAGACAGGTATTTTAAAGACAAAGTAAAATCGTAAACAGCTACAGCAGTTTTCGGACATTGTTATTTGTGTAGTACAATATTTCTTTTTCTTTTAATGATTGCTTTCGTTGCAGCACAAATAGACCTGCAAATGCTATAAAAAACACAGATTTAAAAAAAAATCATATTGTTGTAACGATTCAATTGATTTCGAAAAGAATTTAACCAGCAATAACGTAAGTAAAGATACAGGCCTATAGAAAAAAAATAGATTTTCTCTCAAAAAATTAAAATACACTGACTCCCAGCAACGCTGGCCGGGTTCAACTGGTTAAAAATGTAACACTTTTTTCAAAAGGATTTGCGATGTTGGTCGATCCGAATCAATAAAGTTAAATTCACAACAGCTAAAAGTTTACCTAACTAAAAGCCGGTACAATTCTAGTTGAATATATCGGAACAGATCGGTCATTATCGTGCGTGGGTCCATCAAAATAATCATTTGCTTTATGAGGACATCAACGATATGTGACATTCGGCACGTTAATTAATGCAAATCAATGGTGGGACGTGCGATTGATTCTGGACTAGCGGAAAGCCGATCAATTACGTTAATGAGCTCCGAGGATCCATATCGCTGACGTTTCAATATTATGCAAATGCTTACGTTTATTTCTGAGTAATAACAGCGGCCGTCCGGCTTGCAGCTTCAGGTTTGTTCGCTGCCTCGAGTGTTCGATTTGTTGATTATTTTGTGGTCTACCGACTATAGATTATTTTCAATAAACGCCGCATACATAAAACCGGTCCGTGAATAAATCGAAGAATTATTGGCATCGGTGGCTATTGAGAATGTGTTTATTAAGCACTTTTAACACAATTAAAAAATTCTTACTATGTATTGTTAAACAAATAATTTCGTGTTGATACTTTCTGTGCATTATTCGTGTGTGAAATGAATAACTTTAAGATATAACTATGTAGCCTTTTTTAACTGTTTTATTGTTTATAGTTTCGAGATTTTATTATAAATTTTGACATATTTGATTCAAGAACTGAAAAGATTATTTTTTTTCTTATAAACCTTCCAAAATGGGCCTACCTCTTTGAAAACGTCATTAAAAATCATGATTAAAGATTATTATATATATATGATATTTTGACGTCAGCACTAAAATAAATATTTATTTCAGATGTAAAGCACAAACAGTTTTAGATAATAAGTTACTCGTATTTATATTATGTATAATATATACATGTTAAGATTGATAATATGCTTTTAAGAAAATTACAAATGAGGGTTGAAACTAGTCGATAACAAAATCGGAGGGATAAATGAATCTTATTTTTTTTAATTCAAAATATTTACGATTATTGACGATTCTGTATCACTTTTTTTATGGTGTCCGGTAACAAATAATCACTGGATGTTAAGTCAACTTACAATTAAAGTAGATTTCTCGAATTCAATAAACGTACAACGAACAATTTTCCTGAATTTAAAATAGGTACAACAAATTTGAATTCAGATCTATATTGTACGTACGTAGAGTATCCGTTGCCTAAGGTAAGCCGATCAATGAAGCTAATGAGCTGTAGGTGTATTGGTACCGCTGCAATATTATGGAAATGCTATCAACTAGTTGCCTGAAAGCCTTTACGGGCCGCCTCCGTTAGCGTTACCTAACTACAACAACGGCGGTTAAACTATCTTCATTTTTCTACGATTTGCTTATAATATTTGTTAGAATATTATTTGTCTAATTATTTTACAACTTAATATTCACGGTAGATTATAAATAGATATATGAGATTTTTATCACTCATTAAATCTGACATTGTGAATATCTTAAACTGCCTTCGTGGCGCAGTTGTTTTCCACTTGCGTTGTAACAAGAAGTTCTCTAGTTCATTTCCGTATCCCAACGAGTAGTAGAGATTAGATGGTGAAAGGATTTTGTTGAACCTGCCTGGGTGCCTTCCTAAATTTGATTCTGTTATTATAAAAGCGTTGATTTGCTCCGGCAGTTATTATATGTGAGAGTCAGAGTATTCAATTAAACTATATCTTGTATACCTTCATTTTCACTTAACATTATGTGAAATTAAGGATAAGTGTTAACTCGATGCTGATAAAAATCGCATAGGTCGATGTTGACTCTTTAATGCTTCCATATGTGAGATATTATATAACAGGCAGTTTTACTTTTTGGAGCGCAACTAAAAACAAATTTAGATCAATAGATTACCTGATCACCTAAATTTCTATTTGCATAATAATGTTATGTAGGGAAATCTATCATAATCGGGTTAAATCAATCAATGATATCTAAAACATATAGTCACGTTTGTGCTAATTTTCTTTGAAGTACATATTAAAAGAAATATACATATAATCCGTTGGTTTCCTTGATATTTTTATCCTTTCTGAAGTAACTTGATAAAAATTATCTTGAAAAATTACCATTTTAACGACATAAATATAAAAATAAGCATAACGATTGTGTAGACAAATTATTTTAATAACGCATCATAAACTGTTTGGACCAAAAGAGCTCTTGTTAGCCGTAATATTGTGTTAGTTGTCATAAAAACTGCGCGGATAGAATGTAAACAGGGGTAGGGTTAGTAGGATGTGGGAACCGCAATGCACCAAAGTAAGTGACGTGGCTTCTTGTAGGGCGACACTGACTTGGTCGTTTATCAAAGTCAATATCGACTGTCGACACTGAGCCACACATATTATAGCAAGTACCTATTACTTGCATACGCGCGAATGTCGTGACCTGAGTACATTGTGGAGTGAGATTTATGTATACGAAGACGTTCCTAGATTCATAAAATTATTTACTTCATAGAAATCTTTGCAAATTTTCCTTCTTGCCGTTTTATTGCTGTGACCTTCCTAATACTGTTTTACTTTTATGTTATAAAGTGATAATTGTGATTAATGTAATCAATTACATGAATCCTAAAACAATTATAATTGCGATTACAGTGTTTATCTTATGTCAGAAATGACATGAAATCACTACTTACAGTGGTTTAACATTCAAAATAAAGAGATCAATTAAAAGTACATAAGAAATAAAATCGAATACATTTATTTCTTCTATGGGACTAACTATTTATAAACAAAGAAAAATATAAATGTGTATAACACAAGCAACAACAAACAAATAATAAAACAATGCACGAACAATCGTGAGTATCCAAACCAAATTTTCACATTCGCAGACGGCATTTATAAAGTACAAAAGCGTGTCGCGATCGTGCATCTCAAGACACATGATAACTATTAAAAACGTATAAATTTGAAACGTGTTCAACATGTCATATTTCACGGTTCCGGTATATGTATAAACACGTCCTACATTCAATCATACCGCGATAGGCGGCGCCAGTATACGAATAAATCAAGCCTCTCACTTTTTCACCTGCCACACACAAAAGCTTTCGCAGTGAAACTTGATTCGGGTTATTTCTGACGAAATATCACGCCATTTGTTATACTATTGATACGGACGCACGTGCGTCTCGTAAGTTTGTACTAGTTGACGAGGGGGATGGAGTGAAAATTGCTTCTTGACAATTTGCATTGAATTCGTTGTGAACCATCAGGAAAAACCAACCGTTAACGCGACGGCGAACTAAAAAATATATTGAAATAGTGATCTTCACTCACATTTAAATAAATGTCATTTCATAACCGTATATCTTTACGAGAGGCCTTAATAACTAACAAATCGACATTAAATTTTTTACGGTCATGTCGTAAATATCGTCGGTTGAACGCTTCGATCAACAGTGAGTAATAATTCAATTATGGCGTAAATGCGCGTCGCGTAATGTTAGCGATAGTACAATCTTGGAGCGAGATCTAGCCGAGGAAGCTGTGAGGCATCTTATTGCAGTACCGATAAGTGCCTATTTGAGGCTACGTAGCCACTTACATGCGACGCGGGCCGATAGCGTAATCCGAATCGACGTGTATTGTGCGTTGCGATACTGCCAACGGAATACGTCTGTGGCGCCAAGCAGACTATTCAGAGAACCTATAATCTTCCTCGTAAATGGATTTAATGCAAATTCCCCTCAGACGCTTCAATCGCTGTTTTATAAAACATTTGCTTCCTATTGTTAAATACAAAATTGTTTTTTGATTGTGTAAGGATTTCATTATCTTCCATGCGCTGTTGGGTAATTTTGTAATACATTTTTACTGACTTTATTGTTTTCTATATAATCATTATTTGTATTATTTCAATTTCACACATTTAAGTAATAATTTAAACAAAGCTTCAAACACAAGCTCTAGACAATCGTCGGAGAAGGGTCTAATAACTGAATGAAATTTACATAAATACGAGTAGTGTCTCCAGGCTATTATTATTCAATTAAATAAGATTTTGTGATATGAAAATTTTACCTGTTATAGGCACTTTAATTATTTTCACCATGGTAAAATATCCCGTATTTATATATATATACATTTGTAAATTCTTGTTAAGCAACTATTATAACAGAGAAAACATACTTTTATTGTATTGTAAAGATTTACACTTTCCTTTTTACTTATTATTACTATTAGTCTTTTAATTTCAAGTAAAACTCAAAAATTTAATAACGAAAGTTAATGAATAAAAAAATAGATAATTCTTATAGGCATATTCTTAAACACGCTAGTTTTTTTAATTTATACACGATAGTACAATAAGCATTTTAGAACTATAGCCTTTTTCTTTATAATTGATATGAAACAGCACACTTAATTATGTAGTCTGCGAAAATAACGATTTTATTATTATACTATCACGTGTTTTGCATTGTTATATTAGAATACAATATTAATTTTCGATTCCTTGTTGTGTTATATTAATCCAAGTCCGAAAAAAATTTACTTTACATCCTATTTTGCGGGATAGGAATTAAATTTTTGCGATATATGATATGTTAGAATAATTATACGTCCTAATAACAAAAACATATTTTTTAACTAAAAACGATAGCATATGGAACCAATGGTAATCAAATAACGCTATAAGAAGTCATAAATATGCATATATTACTGTACTAATTCATTTGCCTATTTATATTGATTGACTGGTATTTGATTTAATACAGCAAAGGCTCCTCATTAAAAGGCCAAATTCAGCATTTCCCGAATTCAGTAGTAGGCGAAAATGTACATCGCAAAGACAGGTGCGCCTGTGAGGACGTAGAGGGCCAATCAGTTCTATTTGCATTTCTGTAGTCGCCGCTCTAGCGAAATTCACGCGGTATTCGATGCACCCGCTCGATTGTGAGCGAAATTCGCATACAATATATGTACATGATTATCCATCTGTGCTCCAACCTGGGGCTAGCTAAAAATTGTATTTAATCAGCCACAGTTTGCAAAATTTAGGTTAAACAATTTTTTTTTATATATCTATATAGACAACGTTATTTGATAGAAATTTATATTAATTTTGTAGTACCTAAAGGAGAATTTAAATCCTTTCACAATTTCAACTATAATCCATTAGAACTAGACAAAGAAGGGCGTGAATGCGGGAATCGCGGAAAAAAATCCTAACCCCATTCAAAGTAAAAAATAATACGGCACATGAATCAAAATGTTCTGCCGTCAAGCAGTAGTGTGTGTTGGTTCGAAGAGCACTAGTTTATATTCGGGACATTTTTCACACATACTACTCAAATCCGGTAACTAAACCAGCACCTTTTTTTTGGTATAGAGGAAATCTTCGAAAAATATACCCCTGGTTTCTGAAGTCAGGGTTATGTGGTAATTTTTACCTACTTAAACCCCGAGTCCATAGCGTTTTGAACGAATCGCGGAATCTCCATTCGGAACACAACCGCGGCTCCTTCAACGCTGTGCTATGATAGCCTGTCCCTGGGACCTGCGCTGACAGGTCTTGAGCACTCAGGTTTTACCACAACGGAAGGGGTCACGTGCAGCCATTGTCCTCCTCGGAGTCGTTAGAAGTGCAAACATGTTTAGTAAAAAAATCATTCCTCCATGCGAAATGTTTCATTCACACTACTACTTGATTCTTTTGTCCTATTTAATAGCCTTTTGCTATATGAAATCAAATAATTTTGTAAACAATGTAAACATATCAATGTAAAATATATTAAAGTGTAAATTGAAGAAAATTTTCCTATTGATTTTCAATGATTACCCGGAATGGGCTGTCACAATTATAATAAAGAAGCGAAGTCTAGGAAAAAGACTGAGTAGCGAATCGCAATTAGCGGACGAACACCCAACGGAAATAAATAAGAATATTACTTCCCCGTAGAATCTGCTGAATAATAACTGTAATAATCTTCTGGTATATAATAAGAACATTATTACAGATTTTACGTAAACTAAATACAATTACTGATTAATAAACAGTGCAAATTTGAATACATACAAGTACAAAATGCAGAACAAGTATTATTCTAGAGTTGATTATAATAATTGACTCTCATTATTTTGAAATACTTTTAATGAGGTCGCCCAAAGCAAAGGGTGAGAGATCGACAATAAACTCTGATTTTATACATAAATAATCACAAATTCTTTTAGGGTTAACTTATGTGTGAACTTTAAAAAAATATTATTAATTGAAAACAAAGTATGGAATAGAAATAACTTTATTTATATTTCGTTACTAAACTATATGATGTGGCTACATGGCGATTATGAATTTACAACAATTATTATGTCTGCATTACTTTTCCAACAAGAATTGTTTCGGTCGCAACAATTCTTTCAGAAAATCATCGTATATGTGAATTGCAGTTAACTTTTTTAAGATAATGAACTATTCTCTAGTTAATGTTTGGTTCAAAAGTTAATGAATACGTTTATTGGATATTAAAAATTAAAGAATTATAATTACAGTTTCGTTGGATTTATAACAGTAATAATGGATACATAATTTAAAAAACCAAAAAAAGAAACTAGTGAATTTATCGACTGTAGCGATTCAGAATCTCTACTCATGCTTCAGAAAGGTAACCATTATTACTGCACAGTGCTCCCGTTTTATTCAACGGCCCGGTCCCAGGCGCTCCTCTTCGCTAAAACCGATTCCTTGTTACTTGATTTCTGCATTTCGAAAAAGTGTAAATATTTTCCTCTTGGGTGCTTTCGCAGTTGCGAAGAACTCAATAAATGGAGCTGTGTTGTGAATTTTTAATTGATAGCATGAAATAAAATTAAATGAATCAGTATAGTTTATACACGAGCGGGGTACTTTATAACGAATTTATGCTACGTAATGTGTCTGACTGTCGATTTTAATTGTTATTTTTATTAAGGTACATTCGTTTTTGGAATGGAAACTGTAATGTAGTGTAGTGTAATGCAGTTATATTAACGTAGTAATGCTAAGAATTTTAAAGCATGTAAAAAACATAATCGCGAAATGATTTTTTAAGTAACACATAATCTTTAAATTAAACCGCCGATCCAGATAAAGGTGTATATTAAAATGAACTGCTATCAATCCCATTTATTAAGCTTTTGTGCATGCCCTGAAAAATCATACATATTTTGATCTCTGGTAAAAGCTATGTACATTCGGGGCTTTTTCTGTTTTTTTTTTCTTTTGTAAGAGATTGCGCTAAGTGATCACATTTCGATATTAAACCATTTGCCGAAGGCCCGCGCCGGCTACGTATTTCATTTTACTGAGTGTCTGACGTAAGTTTTGGAGACTTACTTTTTGTCGGAATTATATTCCTATCTTTTTATTACATTCAGTGTCAAATTTTATAATATCTTTATTATCATTATAACATTTTATAAATGTTGTGGTTTTTTACTATATGGAATTATATTTTTCGTGATAACGTGTGGTTTAAGTAATTGCTGCTTACCGTCTGGTTCCGTGGCGCAGTGGTTTAACGCTTCACTTGTATAAAAGAAGTCTCGTGTTCGATTCCAGGTTCAGATGATTAGTGGATTTTGGATATTTGAAAAGTTTTCCAAGCCCGCCTGGCTTGCTAGTACTCCCAATCGGCCTGTAACCATATCGGCGTTGTTGTGTTCCGGTGGTAATGTGAGAACTATAGTATTCTTGGGGCCAATCTTCCCTACATAAGGCCTCATTGTAAATTTACAACATTTTTAATAGAGATGAAGTTTTTATTCAATAATTTTAATTAAACAAAACCGGTTTTAATGAAAAACCCCACAAAAAAAAAGTAATAATTCTGTGATTTAGCGCAATAATTTTTTATCCAGTCTCATTGAAAAGCGCGGGAGAGCTCGTTTCCTGCTTGGTCCAGCGCGCACTCAAGACTTACTACGGATGCAATCGCCTGCAATTGCGCCTCGGTCTTGGAACCGGCACTGCGTGTCTAGCCGTTTACAGAAATCCTTTTTTTATATTAAATATTGTAAAATTTTTATAATATATGTGCCGCATTTATTCTAAAAATAATACTAAATTATAAAAACATATTATAATTATTTTATAAACCTAAATAATAATAACCTCAATATTCTAGTGCTATTTTTGAACTGATAAGGAAATTATAGTAGTGCAGCGGTTGCATTTAATGTTATCAACCCGCATTGCGAAAAAAGGGGTTCTATAAATTTATTGTTAGCATGTGTGTTTTTTTATTTATTATAATAAATTTGAAATAGATAAACCTATTATTATCTACTGGTTTTTGTTTATAAGATGTATGAATAGTGTTGTTAGCACTTATTAGTATCAATATGTCTTCTAAGCAATAAAATCGTCGTTTTTCCTTTTTTTTATGCATAACCACGCTTAACATTTTACTCATTCTTTTTAGTCAATGGTCTATCACTTCACCAAAATATCAAATAATGTTAAGTAAAAATAAAGCTATAGATGACAAAGCGTTCTCGCCGAGAATACTCTCTCTCATTTATATGACGATCTAAACATAGCAACACTTATACAAGCGTTATAGGCAAATTAACATAGTGGGTGGTAAGTAGCAAAGTAGATTCGAGAAAACCTTACCGCCATCCGTACTCCACTAATGTGGCTTCGGAATCCAACCAGATACATCAATGTTACAAGGCAGGCGGTAAAGCAATACGTCGCGGAGGCAGTTAAAGTAATAAATTGCAAAAAAATAAAATCAAAATCAAGTCTTACATTTGGGAACACAGAATAGATTTATTTTCGGATTGAACCTGTTAATGATTTCTGTTGATACTTTTTCTTGTGTTTCTTTTTAGTGTGAGTTCCTATATTATTTTTTATGAAAAAGTAATTGAAACTTACAGCATGTTTTCAAAAAGTTCTGTTTGCTGGACTGCTCCCAGTTTCTTCATTAATTAAGTTCATTAACAAGATACGACGTCAGTATTTCTGATGCTCTCTGTTCGTTTTCAATACACTTATTTATTTGTATATTTAATTTTGTGTTTCCTTTTATATTATTGTAACGTCTGCGTTGGCGTAAATGTTTAAGGAATTGTTTAAATGTCAATATTTTATGCTTGTGGGAAACATTTCGAAGACTTGTGAAAACACAGTTTTCGTTTAATAAGCTAGAATTTGATGATTTTGTATAATTCTTAAACAGAGCTTCATGTTATGTTAAGTTATGTCAACAACAGCATTCCACTAAGTTTAAAACATTGGTTTTGTGTTTTCATTCTCAAATACAATGGGTTTTTAATTTCGCAAAGTGCTGAATATAAAGGAGGTGTAATGGTAATCCTTAGAACTTTCGGAGGAATACAATGAGTTTAGACTCAATCTTCAAGATTTTAAATATTACAATGTACCACGTCGAACTGCACTGCGGGCTCTGTAAATTCCATTTAGTTAAATAGCTTTTGAGAGAGATAAGAATCGGGCCATACAATGCTTGCCTGCTTCAAGCGGGAAACTAAGAAAATTGAAAAGAGAGTCGCCCTGTGAGACTGCAACGTCGATGGTCCGATTTCAGGAAACCCGAGATTTCGTATTGCCCAGTAATGTTGTAAAAATTCAGCACCGATAAACACCAGAGTTCTCTGGTCGAAGTTTTTCAGTGATAGAAGCCCATCGGTCTCGCAATCTTGGTTTTAATAAGTACATAACGTTCTCTAGATGTACCTGTGAGGAGGGGATTTACATAATCATTACCATATCTGGCGCACTGGCGCGCGTATTATACCCGAGAGGTTAATAATGCTATTTTCTCGCCACGTTTTCACGTTGCTATTTCAGGTTATCGACCCACTTTATCTGCCTCGTCATTGTAACTAGCCACTCAAGCAACGGCTCCACCTTGCCCTTTTGGTGTACCGCGGCAAAGGTTATTTCGGTAATGCGGTGATATTATTTCATTTAAATTTTATAAGAACCAAGAGTTGCTTCAAGAGCTTTCAGCACTAGCTAACATTAAATTGTTATTTTAAAGAACATACATAAAGATTTAATGTTTCATCTAACATTATGTTGATACTTGAGGAGTAGCATTAATCTTAATAAAAGAAACTGAAAGGAAATGGCAGAATGAAACGTAGTATTTTGGCGAAAATGTTTAATACAAGGAAAGCAGTGAGGCGTGTAACACGTATACATGCTCGGAAGTCCGCTTCAGTCACTTATATCTCATTTTCCGGTACCTACGCGAAGTGTGTTCTTTCATACATAGCCGAGTATATAAGTGATCGTTCATTTAAATCAGTAATCCAAATTACTTCTTCCATGGCGGAATGAATGGAAGAATTGAACCGATAAAACACCCCTATTGTCAGTAACGAATGTGTCATTTCCAGCTGAAATATGAGTACGATTCCTTAATTTGTATTCGTTATACCCGCTAATAGTACAAGCAGAGGCGGATAAAAGAATTTAATTTATTTAAGTACGCCATTTCATGGCTTTACTTGCTATCTCATCATAATTATCTTATAATTTAGTTAGCAGTAATCAAAACATTAACGTAAGGGTTAAACAATTAGGAATAAATTACTGCCTACTCGTGTACACTTTGCCCAATTAATGTAAGCGTTTAACATTATCGAAAAATTTTAATTAAATTTTATTAGTTTTTAGTTTTCGTTCACTTACTGTTATGAAAATCAATATTAAATAAAATATTTTCTACTAAGCTTTGGATTAAAAATTAATTGAATGGAGTGATTTTTACATTCAATCTATATATATTATACCTATAGACTATATAGATATATACCTATATAGTCTTTACTCAAGTTTTTAATCAGATTCATGGTGATGCGCATCTTGAAATCTCAATGCAATTTTTAATTTTAAAATTGAAGTGATCTTTATTGTCCTTGTGGTGTTGTATTTTATACGGACACCTGATCTCTCCAATAGAGTAATATTTAAAAAGGTATGGTTAAAAAAAACCTAAAGACGTACAGGTATATATATACTGGAAGAAAAAACTTTAAAAATATACTGATTATAGGTTTTTTCTAATGGTGCAACGCCTATTTTAGCTACCAAGTAATAGTATGAAAATACGTGTTCTAACTGGTTTCATGATTGAAAAAAAAAACTTGAATCCGAATACCGGTTGGATTTGCACCGTATACATATTTAAAACTGATATTCAGCAAGGCAAATAGTTACCAATGTACACGTCATCCAAATTTTTTTGTTTGTGAATACGCTTACCTCGCTTCATCATTCGGCTATCGGTAATCGAATTGATATGATTTACTATTAAGAACAACTAAAAGCTGCTGAGCGAACTCACGAAATAACCAATAAATCTAAACTTTCAAAGAAAGTAATTCTGTTTCTATGCTCATGCGATATTCTTGTCTCCAGAGATAACTACACTTTGTTGTGTTGTGTGTGCGAGTTTACGTAATAATACGCATTAGTTTTCCTGATTTAGTTTTGTTTTACTTATTGGCAAAAATCAAGAATTTGGATGGTGGTCTCATTTTGGTTTAAATATGAAGTATTAAGTGAGTGCCCATTATCGCAGCATTTTTAGAAATTATATTTCCCCCTTGAATTTTAATAAAAGCATTGTTACGAAATTGAGACTTATTCAATTTCTTTTAAATAGACTTAAAATCGTGTGAAACAGCCGACGGAGAATTCGTGCGCGGGGTGCCCCTTCCGGTGCTGATAACAGAATTATCCGAATGACGCCATCTATCTTTTAAATGTGCACCTTACTTTTGTTACTTTTGTGCGCGATGCGTTGTCGTCGGCACACCCGCATTAAAGTCAATGGACTTGTGACCGTAATTTTCACCTTCTTTTATTATTTTTCGCTATATATTTACGTAAGTGGACACAATTTCGTTTGACACAAAAAATAATTCTTTATTTTTATTAAGTTTTTAACTAGTATTACATAAATATTTTAAGAAGTATTTGGAAATAAATATAATCTATGCATCCGCCCTTATAATTATTATTATTGCTTTTTTATAATTTAATTCTTCTAGTTTTTCAATTGTGTAAAGTAAAATTTAAATAGGCAATTCTTACTTCGATCAAACTATTCTGTCAGACAAATTATGACATTGTGATGGCTAATTAAGACGTAATGAATTCATTTGAATCAATGTTTATATTAATACATCACTCAACATCCGGTTTGCAGTTTAAACCGCATAATGCATTAACTGATTATCGCAGCGATCCATCTTCCGATGCGTCCGACGTGCTCCGCCCAACGCCTTGAAGACCCGTTTACCTCGAAGCTGTTCAGCTAAACCATTTTAAACCATAAAATAAATTTATCACTAGTCAGTTCAACATGTTACTATTGATATTTTTATTTTAGATACCCGTAAAGTGATCGATAAGTTGTAATGTTTCTAAATTTATTAAAACAAAAAAAAATACTAATCTTTTCCGAGGCAAGTGACTTTAATAAAGTGAATGCGCCCCAATGTACGCAGACGATAACGACCCTGGTAGTTATACAGCGGAAGATAGGTGTTCCCATAATAGCTTCAACGCGAGTTTAATTCGAACCTAGGTTATGTCCGTATTACAATGATGATATATCACGTTCCAGTCTAGCTACTTATCACAGACACTTAGAAATTAAATTGGTAAAGCCAAATAGGCTTAAATGTTTTTAAATTGAAGTCTAAATTATAATTTTCTCTTCTTTAATCTTCACAAAGCAAAATAAACATGTACTAAGTTGTTTCTTATTCTCTCGTTACACGAATATTTGCAGACTCCATTATTTATCCCCTTAAGACGATACATGTGAGCAAGTAAATATTGCGCTCTGTTTAAAGGAAATATGTTAAACACGTAGCCGAAAAGCTTTTGTTGTCGAGAGACGTATTCGTAGCGATGATTTTGTTTTGCACCAATGAACTTATTTTTTCATTCTGAAAAAGAAAGAGCACAACGGAAAATGTATGATAATTAAAATGTCATTCTTTATTTTGAATCCTTACTTCAAATACAACTGATAATTATAATCGAAATGCACATTTCTTTGAGTCATATTTTCCGCAATATTCACTTAAACATGAGCAGGGAAAGGTGAAGAGAAATTAAAATTTATTTGCACCATATTACACGCTCACATATCTACATAAATATTTATTACTTAGGAAAGTCAGAGGCAATTCATTAAATAGGTTTTACGACCTACACAGAAGTTATTACTTGATAATATGGTATATACGTTTCAAACATTAAATCTAACGAATTTATTCGAGCGATCGCTTACGTACTCGTATTATTTGATTCCATTAAGTGGATAACGAATCAATAAATAATTTTTGAGCGCATTATGAAAGTTCCAGACAATTCCACCGCTTGTTAAGAGACCTGGTATTTGTCGAAGTTGTATAGCGCAGAAATTATAAGTAGAAAACATAAATAATGGTCGTAGTGCGACACGGTGTGAGCGAGGGCGGGATTTGTGCGGATATAGACAGTAATCAAACCGGACTATAATTGGGTTGTCTTATAGTTAGAAAGAAAAAGGGGCCGCAATAGTACCCATGAGGAGAAATATTTAAGTTCAACATTCCGATGCGGTTTGCTTTATAGCTCTACGAGATTAGGCAATTCCTCAATAAACATGCGACTTTGCCGAGTAGATGCTATTGCTTAGTTTGCGAGACGTCTCCGGAGAAATTAATGTAATATGGAATATAAGTTAGGGTACCGTAATAAGATTGGTTTCGATAGTTCTCTTCGATTAATTCGTTAGCATTTGTAGAATGTGTTTCGAAAGATAATTCTGCTCCAGAGATTTCCACTTTTTGGGTCTAAATCGTTTTAACTACACTTGTATGTAATAAACATGATTATTTTATAAAAAAAAACATGTTGTGTTACATGTAATATTATTATTTATTTTATAAGAATAATGCAATAAAGCAAAATAACATTATATATTTACGCTTGCTACTTTATTATAACCCTATCTCTTATTTATTCTAAACTTTTAAGAAGTATTTGTACATAATAAAGAAATTATTGTATAAAACATTAAAATATAAATTTAAAATAAACATAAATGAAGAACATCTTGAGAGTTTCGAAAATCCAAAGTAACTTTACATTGAATCTTTTGTAAGAATAAAATAGAGTAGAACAGCTGCCTACGCAACACTCATCGGTTTTGAGTACACAGCCGACCACTGGAGGGTACTTGAAGCTCCCCTAGTCGGCAGACTTCAGATATCTTTGCACCTTAATTACACTCAGCTATGTCTAAAGTACGACGCGTAAAGTCTCTATCGTTGTATCCAAAAGGGAGCGAAAAAATTGAAAATCGAAATTCGAGACGCAGCTGCTTGAAACATAAGAAGAGCCCTGTACAAAAGATTGCGAGACATCGAATTTCGCCCTTATTTTTTAAGAACCAATTCAGATTAGGTGTATTCTCTCTTTGTTTGCTGTTAAATTTATTACAAAATTTTTTATTCGTCTAATAAATTTAAATCCAATTATAAACGAATTATTGTTCAACCGTTGGCGTCATACAAGGGAAGTGCAAGAACATCGTTGGATGGATAAATATATTAATAATTTAATTTAGTGCATACCAAGAAATGCTCTCAAAAATACAAATTCCCCCTCGTTTTAATAAACCGAACTTTCTTATAGTACAAGTAAACTGTTTCTAAAACAAACGTAAACCTAGTAGCATTTTACTTTTTTCGAATCAAAACTAGAATTGCGTATATTTATTCGTTTCTATTTCTTGCTTGGTTGACTTCGTAACTTTAGCAAATGTCGAGGATGTCTCAACCTACCTAGCAACCTCATCCCCGATTCAAAATCAGTTAATGCAAAAGTTTATTTTTATAAGTAAGATTACACGAAGAGTTCGGATAGAAGTTTTTCGAAGCAGCTTTCCATCTGAAAATCTTACACAGTATAAAGATACGAGATGCCTCGAGACGGATTCGAGGATTAATACTTTATTTGAAATAATTTCGCTGCCTTTGCTTTGTCTGTTATATTACTTTATTGGGCGTCTTCACCGAAGATTTTATATTTCGCAGGTTTTTCTTACGATATAAGAACAATAAGATGAGTAGGAAACTCTGCTGTTATTAATACATCCATGCTGTAACAGCGTACGAGTTCGACCAGTATTAAAAATTCAACGCAACATTGCATTTGCGTCCGCCATCTTGAGACAAAATTACATGTTTTGTACCATAATTGCACCAGCTTTTTTAACGTGAACATAAATATTTTTGCAGTACTACTTTATGTGCACAGATTTAATATATAACTAGACGACTTATTTTTAAACAATGACACTATTTAAATTTTACTGACTACAATTAAGTAAGCATAAAAAAATACTCAAAGTAATCTACTTGAACCAGCCTAAAACACTGAACGGTTTCCATGACATTATAAATGATTTCATACCTGAATTTATTTCTATCTTTCAATTATTAATTATATACAAAAAAAAAACAATTGGCAGGTGGAACCCAGTATTGATGAATAATTAACACTGTCCGTTTCATTTCAATCTGAATAAAGGCCAATAGAAAGTGTTAATACATTTTTTTTAATTTGCGTTACACGCTATGTTATATGGAAAGACATATATCTAATAATAAGATGAAGTCCTTTGATAGATTTATTATAAAAAAGCAACGCTGCAAAACATTTGCAAAAAACGTTTTTATCTACTTTTGAACTTCACAAGAAGATGGCACCATAAAAAGATTCCGGTATGAGATCCGAATTAATGGTCAAAACCATTTAACAATGCGTCCACGATTTATTCTTAGCGTTTTTTATAATTTCATTTATAAGAAACCATTATCCATAACTGATTAAGTTCGCCTTTAAAAAGTTTAGTTTTTTAAAAGAAATTTGAATGGCTTCATAATTTTCACAGCGACATCCACTCCGTCATAATACGCCATTAACGCTTGAGCGACAGGGCCTCTAATTCACGTTTAAAAGCCTGCACTCGAGTCAAAGTCAGCAGTAATTTCGTCTTAGCCAGCAATACCTAAGCAAAAATCTAATTTGTCAAGAATTACTTTGTGGCTACTAGAATTGTTGCCTACAGCGGCATTTCATACCACAGGGATCGCTTAATATCGGGAATTTTCTAATTTAATTTACAGACGACAGAGCTAGAGATTTTTATTGTTTCTTGTCTAGCTGTTATTGTTACTTGTGATACATTTATTATAATGAAATCGTCAAATGTGTTTCTGTAAAAAGTAATCAACTAAATTTTTGTAAAAAAAGTCATGAAATTAAATGTTTTCTCTTTACTATAAACACCCATCTCGTATTTTTATTGCCGCTTTTTATTGTTAATTCAGACTAGAAAGGGCTTTATAAACTTTTTTATTATACTTAAAAAAGATGTCTTAACATATAATTTATTAATATTAACAAAGGTAACGAAAAACAGTCTATCCTTTTTACTCCTTGAACTTAATCCGTGCAAAGCAATCATTATTGTGTTTATTAATTTATATTTATTAACACAAAAACGAATACGTTAAAGTAAATGCATTTTATTAAATTAGAACAAATAGTTATTTGCATTTGTGTGTTCGTGCATATCGCACCGTAATATCTCCGCCTAAAACTTGGCTCAATTTCAGGACGGCTTAACATATGTCGTGGACCAGATCACACCCCCGTATCACTATACATAATGTATTATGTGATTCATAACGAAAAAACCAAATACATATTTTAAATTATGATTATGGTAAAATGATAAGATTTCAGTAGTGTAAGCGTTTACATAGATACCATCACACATACATCGCCTACTTATGTAGGAAATAGGTGCTGTAATTACACAATTGGCTAACACTTGGCCTCGATTACACCAGATATTGCGACAATAAGGACAGGCGGTGTAGCTTGCCTATTTAAAACATTCTGGTTTACACATGTACACATGAGATTGACAACAACGGTGTAAACTAGTTAGACAGGTTCGAAAAAACCTTACCACAATTTAAACTTCACTACTCTTATGGCCCCGAAATCAAAGCTGGGATCTCTGCACCACGAGGCAGGGTCAGTTAAAGTATGCCTCAAGGAGTCTATGTGATACTATGTAAACGTACTGCCAACACAATAATGTTAATAAATATATGACTTGTTTCTTAGTAGAATAAAAAACTTTAATAGATTTATTTTATTCATTGTATATACTAATACTTTAAAATGTATTATGAAAACGTTTAAAATATATTGTATGGTTTATTAACGTGATGTGTTATAATTTTTTATAAGAATTTTAAGAGTAATTATATGTTATACATTTTACAAAATAAAGTATGTTATTATATTAGTAGCATAGTTAGATTCCAAAAGCTGTCAGTTACACACCGGGTATGGGTCCTCCTTTCGTGTCCTTACGCGTCGTTGCACGAATTCGAAGGATACGGTTGCCGGACGAGCGGGGAACGCTGGACTAGTTAAATTGCTTTATAACAGTCCCTAACAAAATAACTGCTGCCATTCACCTAATTGTGCATATGTTTTATGATTGAAAATGAAAGCGTATTTTAAATAACTGGGTTTAACATAAAATCAGTTCTTCACAAACTCGTCAAAAATCAACGTGATATAACACCCTTAAAAATTTTAGATCGTAGTTCAGTCATGTATTTTTTAATCATCCCATAATGACATTGATTTTACTTGTAATAAACATGTTATATACTTGAAAGTTTTTTAAGACAGGTTTTTAACGTTTTTGTGTGTTTTTTTTTTATTAAATATTGTCTTTATATTTATTGTATACACAAACACTACTCTGTCATCGTTAAGTTTCTCTTTCTTGCTTCGGGTTTGCTGGAAGAAAACTGTTTTAGGGTTAAAGTCATTTATGTACCTTATTGCTTTCGTATTATTGGTGTGTATAATCTTGATGTATGTACAAAAAAAAATTATCACTTATTATTTTTCACAAAGCCAAAAACAAAACTTTCTCATCATTGCCCTTACCACATTCAAAGATATATTTAATGTTCCGTTATCCTAGAAATTTCTCTATTTAAAACATTCTTCAAACCGGAATACCATAATTTTTGAACTTCGATATCGGGTAAAAGAGACATTCCACCAGCAATGAAAACTGTTTATTAAATAATAATTTATACATATTTTAACTATCTTATTACTTAAGTAGCAAAGTTTTGAACGTTGTCTTTGATAAATTCGTAGCGATGTTGAGTGAAGGCGGTCTGTGTACTTTTTATTTGCACATCACGTAGGGAGTTAAGGCAATATCGTTTAGTTGAATTGTCCATTAACAACAGTGTAAATGTACCTTTATGCTGTACTTGATAGGTTCATTAGGAGTTAAAGGGCTATAGTCGTACTTTCTGATCGTTTAAATAAGAATTAGAATTACTTTTTAAATAAAAAAATGACACAGGAATATAAAAAATTAAATTAGCACTAGTTATGGCTATCAAATCTTGTACATTAGTTACAGAAACTGATTACTAATTAAATTCGCTCCAGGGGTCAATTTATAAAGTATTTCCACTATTAAGTATTGCCAATTTTATCGTGAACCTTTTAAATAGAAGTCATTTAACACATTTTTAATTCTTAAAAAATTAGTTTGCATTTTAGTAAACCTCCTTTTAACTTTTGGGCCGCCAAAAGAATCCATCTATAATGATTTCAAATTTCATAATTACTTATATAAAGACAGTAACTTTTTTATTAATTTTGAATTTTCAAATTATGTAAAACACACAATTATGTAAAAACACTTTTAATAAAGTGATATGTTTTAGCAACAGTTTGTTTTTAGCTGTAGTATAATCTTTATCTAAAGTTATATAATAATGATAAAGTCTTATAATTAAATACACGTGGCTTTAATACTGCTTATAATACAATAATCGAGTATAGCTCTTTTGTTTTTTTACCCCTTAATACGCGACACAGATTTGGCGCTGTCTCAAATTCACTACAAAAATGACTTTCGTGAGCTTCGCAGTTTTTTCAAGCTTAGTATGACTTAATGAAAAAATGTAGTTTTAATACTTCTATCAATATTAACACTATTCAAAAACATATTCGTAAATGTGAAGAGTTTTTTATATATTTCAAAGGTCTAATAGAAATTATATGTTTACGAATATGTTTTTGAACATGTTTAATAATAACTATAAATTTAAAAATTAAATACACGGAAAAATAAAGAAAAAGATATTCCTTCTTTTACAAAAAGGAAAGACGTCTCTATCACAAAGCAAAAGAAACGTGATCATAAATAAAATCTTTAAAGAAGCTTTCATCATATTATGTCTTCCAAATAACTTAAAATAAATGTACACCAAATTGGGACAATAACGAGAAAATGTATACAAGATGCGTACCTACAATACGAGTCGCGCGTAGGTTGGTTTCTTTGTTATAAGACGCTTTAACTCTAATAAACGCATCCTACGCTTGACAAAGTCTTTACTCGTAAGAATTATATCATTCATCTTTAAAATGGATTCCAAAGGAGGGAAGCAATTTCATTTGTGAGAACCTGCTCCTGCTTATAATCCGTCCGAGGTAATAACATTTCATATTCGTAATAGAATCATTCTGCGTCTCCCGGAAACTTTATAGTCTCATTTTCATTGAAAGCGTTTAGTAGACATAAACTTGTAGAATAATTTTGATGCACGGCCCTGAAAAGTAACGGGCGCAATCTCCGGTGTCCCTTTCCCGTCTAATCAACGCGGATGTTTTAGACAGCAGTTTATTTTTTTTAATAACTCATTTGACAAATTTGTAATCAATAAACGATATGGTAATCTTTCTTTTACCTTTTACCTACTACAATGTTATACTACTGGCGTTATCGGTTAGTATAAGATTATATATATCCAGAAACTGGAGAAAAAGTTTCACCAATATTATGTGTATTGACTTTGCTGTTTAAATGTAAAGTCATATATTAATTTTTCAGTATTTTTTTTATTACGGAAACCGCCAATAAAACAATAAAACTAACATGTTTTAATCAATATGAAAATTTAAGCATTTTAATAAATTCATTAAATTACGTAAAAAATAAATTGGACACTAACAGTAAAAGCAAAATAACAGATTCTAATTTGTTACATTATCAAAGAGAGATCACGGGAGGGGAGTGCGTAGTCACCTCAAGAGGTGAACTGGCGGCGCCTTGCGAGTTCTCGGCGGGGCAAGATTTATGTCAGGACTTTTGTATTTGTACGAGTAGTTAAGTAGAGACGCGGGGCAAGAAGGAGCCCGGGTAGGGCTCATCTACATTTGCTTTTACTCATGCCAGATATCTAACAAAGTACTTAAAGTCCCCTTTTGTCTGTCCTCGCGTATCCGCTACAGTTTTCTTCAACGTGGAGAGGAAAAAATGCGTTGTTTTAAAATGCCTCGCTTAGCTATGTATATAAAGCCATGTATAACTTACTTTTCCCTTTTTTTTACAATTTCTCGCCATAGACACGTCATCTGGCGTGGATGAGTTTTTGTTGGAACGTAGGAAGTCTCTTTGTATTCGCTATGAAAGTCAGAAACTGTTGTAAGGAATATCCAGCTCTCGGAAGAGACGTACGTAGGCATTGTTTTGAGAAAAATTCTAAACCTAGGTTTTTGTGCCACCAACAGACACTGTTTGAGCACTATATGACTGACGCGTTAAGTGATTAATTCTACGGAGCTCTTCACTTATGTACGTGATATGATGAGTCGCACAGATATTAAAACTTTATTAATGTTTACATTTGTAATTAATACTCCGTAATTTAAAATGATGTTATTTAATTTATGACAGTGAAATTAAACACTATTATAAATAAAAATTTAAATTACTTAATTTAATTTAAGCATAGAAATAATATCCTCCTGCAGTGTGTAGATAATACGCCAAGTTTTCAGTATTTCTTTTTCAAAATGATCGATATATATTTAATTGTATTTAATCAAAAAAACTGTTTCAGCGTATTTAGTCATAATCTTATAGTCATTTTAATTACGCGTTATATTTTCAGTAGACTTCAATATCAGGACAAAAGCATAGTCTCAATATTATTGCCTCAATTAATCATAACTTCGTGTTAGTGAAATTTCTCTGGTGGGTAGACCATTGGTGCATGAGTTCACGAAGGCATGAAATTGGATCGCGAAACCTTAACGTTCGCCGCTATCAAAACTAGGGCAGAGCTGATTTTGATATTATGACAAAGTAGGGGCTTTTTATTTCAATATTAAAATTAATTGCATTTATTATGTACAATGAATAGCTTTGAAAAAATGTGAAAGAGTACCATTCTCGATGAATGTGCTTGAAAACATGAATAATTAGGACCAAATCTAAATTAATTCCGCGAGAAGTTCTTTTAGTAAAATTTATGAAGTGTACGCTTCTCGTGTTGTGCATTTTATGAACTTAATTCAAAGCAAACAGCGCAATGAATTGCAGTTTATGCGTTACGAAATACCCGGCCAGGACCTGCCGTGGCAGAATGCGAACGTAGAATTATGATAATAGTTCTAAAATGTTAGAAGCTCAGAAATATACTAAGCGGTGTCACAACTGGCGCGTGCTACGTTCGCGACATGTAGACCTTTGCTACGATTTGCGCTACACAATTGTAGTGTAACTAAATAACACATTTTCACATTTTAGTACTGTTCATTCGAATTTTTCAAATATTGAAAAAAAATCGCGGGTACGATTTAAATTTGGAATATTGCGAAATATAAAGTACTGTGAAATTAATTGGGATTAGTGTGTGAGGTCGAGCGTTACGTTCCGCACTTATTTTTTACGTAACGAAAAGTCCGGTGGCGAGGTCCGGCGCGAGCGCCGCTGGATTATTGAATTAAAGTTGATAAGTGTATTAGTCAGTGTTGTTGCTCCATTCTCTTGATTAATGGCCGACCGTTGCTTTTTCTCTCTCATTTATATGATAATGAGTCAGCAGCCGCGAAGGAACACAATTATTAAGCGCAGTTGAATATAGTTCGCAGTCTGAAAAATGTATTTATTAAATTACAACGATCGTCATGGACGATGAACTGTGTAATTTTACAGATAAAAATGTTTATCGCAAGCAAATTAATCTACTTCATTCTGAAACCAAATTACAATTGATTAAAAATTAATTGTTACGAGTACAGCAGAGCGGATCGTTTTTGAAAACGCCGGTAGTGTCCATTTACCTAATCAGTTTGTATAATGATTTCACAGCGGAGTGCATTTATTTAAACTGCGTAAAATAAATTTCGAAATTCGTGTTGTGAACGCTGGTAGAGCATTCAGTGCAGAAGGTTGAACAAAGTGGCTCGTACTTAAGTTGGTCGCGGCTCGCTACACCACACTGTCTGCTACTTAATTCCCCTTTGTTTAATACAATCTACTGGGAACACCGCTAGGGTTACGTTATTACGACATTTGGATTTGCAATGTATAATATAGTGCGCACGGGGGAATGAAATCCAGAAATATGGGTGCAAGCTTACACTCTCCTCGCGGTTACGTTTTTTCCTTATATTAATCATATCAATTAAAACATCTACACATGTGGTATAACATATTCTATTATTCAATTATATTTTTATTGTAGCTAAACTTGAACGTAATAAAGTTGAAGTTCTCTTATAGGAATTTTTCTGTAAAAAAGAAAGTGTTCAGCTGTATATAATTAATAAAATAGTAAAACTGATACGCTTAAGTATGTTTTATGTTTAGACTGCCTCCGTTTTGCAGTGGTTTACCCGTTTGTATTGTAACGTGAAGGTCCCGGGTTCGATTCCCACTCCACAGTAGTACTGGAGTCTCGATGCTGGTACGGTTTTTTAAAGCCGCCTGGCTAGCTACCACCCACAATGTCAATCTGCCACCATACAGCGTTGCTGTGTTCCGGCAGTCAAACATGTGAGAACCAGATGTATTCTAGTCGAACACGCTCCGCCACCTACGGCCTCATTTTCACTTAACATCAATTGAAATCGATGCCCAGCGTTAGTCCATAATTGATAAAAGAAATTTCTTTTTTGATCCTGTAATTTATCGTAGGTCGCTACATGACATTTTTTAAAATTCAAAAAACATGTCTTTAGCTGTATAAATTTAATGGTAAATTCGTGTCGGAACAATGTCAATATAGTATATCCTTACCAACGAGCACCGCTATCGATAGCTTATAGCCGCAGGCAAGATCGACAGCAACTACAATGGACCCTTGTACATATTGGGGTGGCAGAGGATTAGCTAAGTAAAAGGCTCCGAACAATTTTACCTGTCTGTCATTCATTTTGTTTCCATTTTGTAAAATGTTCAGCACAATTCTAAAGAACTTTCATTTTATCGTTTAAAACTGCGAAGACCTTTATTAACTTACTTTATCAATTAATAGTATTTTGTAACAAAATGTTATATTCTATTAATTCTGACGAACTGTATATCCTACCGTGCTGTACTGTCAAACATCATCGAAGTTTTCGCGAGCAAGAAATGTGATAAAGCCTGAACGAACTCCAAAAAGTCGCTTCCGCACAATGGAAAACTTTATTTGGAGGGTCGAAAAAACCGTAACAAAAATATGACGTTTGAAAAATTACACGCATTCACAAATCATGCGGGCGGCCTTTTGTTAAAAGTTTCGATGCCTACAAAGGAGTTTAACTCGTTCTTAAAACATCAAATTTCTGCTGCCGCCCGTATACTTAAAGTGTTTGTTATTTCTCTATAATTGTAATTAACTGAGTTTACCAGAAATCCAAGTCAACAAATTTGTCGTTCTGAGTTTGAGGTTTACTTATTGTGAAGAAGAAGATTTCCAGTATATGTATGTTATAGTTCGAATATCTTCGTTTTGGATATTGTAATAGGCCTAATTATAGTAATTACTGAAAAGTATCTAAGCCTAGGTACATAAATTCCTTTTTTCTTAATTAATGAAGCCAATAAATAAAAAAAAGAAAAGAATTTACAATTTTCGTATAACCTAAATGTGTAAAACCATTTCTAGTACCTCGAAAATTTAATTTCACTAACATTTATGACTACGTAAATAGATTAGTATGTAAATTGCGAAACATTAGCTACCACTACTTCTTCATAGACAAAATTATGCTTGTTTTACTTAACGCAAATCTAAAAAAGTATAATGTCTGATATGTAAAGAGATATAAAAAAAAATTGGAGTCCATGGGTACTGTTTTATGCGAATTCCGTAAATATACTTTACCAAACGAGTATGTAGAATTGAACAAAAACTTTGAACGTTTTACGTAGCCGAGTACAAAATTCCATCCGGAGCCGTCTAGAGGAAATGAAGCAATTAATTCAGCAGATGGCGTCGCCGTGCGAGCATTAATCATCGACTAATCGTAACTGCAGTCTTCGATTAATCCGCGCCCGGCTACCAGACATCGGTGACGCTCCGTGTCGTTCCTACATGATTGAAATTGTAGTTCTTCGTTTAAAACTTTGTTACCTGCTACAGCAGCAGCACACATTAAATGTATTAGATTTTTCTACTCTTCGTTAATGACAATAACCATTACAATTTTTCCGTATGACATATTCTATTTCTTAATTGAAAATACTGTACGTGTTTTAGAAATATTATTAGACAGTTTGAACCTTATTCTAAATTAATAAATAGTAAAATAAAGAAAGTATTCTGAGTTCTTACAGAAAAACTTTCTTAGGTTGTTAATATTTAAGTGATAAAATATTCTTTTTTAGAATTGTGTTAGTATGTAATATACATCTAAAATGTAAAATCTTAACACCAATTCTAAAAAGTTAATTATGAAAGTACAGGTCAAATTAATTTCAGAGAATACAACTATACAACAGTATTTAAATTCATTTAATTTTCTATTGATAAGATAAAATATCAAATTACTAGTATTACACAATACACACTATTACAGAGATATTTGGATACGTACTCCATTTTTAAATTTAGAGCTTTGAATTTGTGTAACGTTAGAAACAAATAGGGACTATGTAATAAAAATAATCACAGTTATAACAAAATAGATGTAGTATTCCTTTATATATCTGCATTGTATTTATCTAATTCGTATTAGATCTCTAGTTGAGATTTAATTTCTACGTAAATATAGAAGCACTCAATTAAAAAGGATTATAAGTAAAAATGAAGAGCGTTTAAGAGTTGGAATCGAACCGAGAGTGGGGTAGATTAAGGCACTTGTCCGGTCGGGATTACAGGGCCGAGCTAGTAGTAATGAAATTTGCCCCGAGGAAATGGCGGGATATACAGGCCTAGAGGTTTAAGCCCTGTCCAGGCAACCGCTGATTGTATTTGATGAGAGTTTTATCTGTTTGTCACTATCGAACTCGCCGATCGTCTCGTAATCATGCCGATTTAACTTTGTTAGAGCCTCGTTTAATTGTTTGCACCATCTTAAGATTTATCGTCTCGAGATTAACTTTATTACGACGTCACATTTTAAACTTCTCGCACTTAACTTCTTATGAACTGAAGTCGGTTCATTTTTATTTTTGCAATCGCATTATTATTTTAAACTTCTTATGAGATTCTAGAGCAACAGTTTTAATGAGATTACTACTTCAGTTATACCTTCACTGTTAATTTTAAATGTATTTCTCTTTGATATTTGCTAAAATATAAACAATGAATATGACAGTTATTCACTAAAACTATTACAGAAAAAAGGAAGTATCGCAATAGGTAGCTCTTAAACAAGTCTCCAAACTGACTGTTTGCTGTAACATATTTTATAATACATATTTTTAGATAAAAGATGTCATTACAAATAAAAATAAGTTTTAAATATTTACCAACCTAAGTATACGGACATGTCAGTCCGAAGATATTAAGTCCGCCTTACATTTAACGTACATGAAATAAATAAAATAATTGAAATTAAACAAATATAAGAGATATCGAAATCACAAGATGATAGTTTACGTAGCCTACTAGTAAAAGTTCCTTGCTATGTAACAAAAAATACATACTGTTATTAAAACTATAATAAATAAAATACACGATAATAAAAATATTCATGATAGATTTGATAGAGTGATAAAAACGCATCAAATTGCGTTTATTTTGTGTACATTCCAAGTCAAAACACATTTTAATTTTTTCCACCTACACCCCTCCCTCACTCGTAATACTTTTTATGTGGCGAATAAAAAGGGCAATTTAAATAAAATTTGCCTTTAGCTTGAACGAAAAGTTACTATTGAATTAGTCTGAAACCTTATTTTTTGTATATTCTAATGATAATAAGAGGTAGAATATATGAATAAAAATTACAATGTTCGTTTCTTGCACGTAGAATTTATAGAGTTTTTTTTATCCTCAATAGTGTAATATTTTCAACGTAATGGTTACTTAAAATAACCTGATTTTGATCTTAATTTCAAATGACCATAAGTGATAATGAAGCAGCGTATTGCCTATTAAATTTACTCGAAACATCACCCTTCTATTCGAAAAAGAAATATTTTAACACACTACAGTGTCTACTTCATATTTTTTAATATTATTTTGAAATAACATACGATCAAGATAAAGAAGAAAACATTGCTTAGGTTTGTTGCTTAACAATTTGGTTATATAGTACTTTCGGTATTAAAAAGTTTAATATAAAAACTTATTAATTTCAACTCCGCAGTTTTATAAAGGAATGGTGAACCAATATTTTAAAGACCAAAAAGCAAAACACGACCTCATACAACTTGTAATGCAACTAAAAAATTACAGCATCCCAGATTTTTTACCAATTAATTACCGTGATCTTAACCGATTTCCAAAAATAACAAAGTAAATTATTTTATGTAAGTGTACAAATAAAATCGGTATTAATGAATCTATAGTTATGAACTATTAAATTCTATAACAGTGATAATATTTCAATAAAACTGGAAACAGTATTATAATTCTAAAATCCCCAATGTACCATTACTTAATTAAAGGCTTTGTAGCGTGACATTTCGAAGACTGTTCAAAGGACTGACGATGCTTCCTACTCCCAGCGGATGCTGCTGTCGTTACGTCACTGCGTCCGATTGTGATTCAATTAGGACCGGCTATGCATCCGTTTATGTACTTAACTGGTCGGAAAACAGCTTTGCAGTCACTTTAGAGCCATATAAATGTCTTTGATTATATCGAACGATAACTTTATACCACTGTTAAACTTCATTTGTCAATATAATCACATAACACGAGCTAACATAGATGTATCAGATTTTTATGCAGTCGCTTGTGTACCAAATATAATAATAAAAGATAAACTAATATGGATATGTTTTTAAGAGCCCAGGACATAAATAAAACAATAGCTTATGATAATTTAAAGCGTTTAAAAATGTAAAGTGCGAGATTATTGTGTAAATAATATAAACATCAGGTATTCGATACTCGCAATGAACTACTACGATATTCTAAAAGAAAAATTAAACACCGAAAAAAAAAGTCTAACACATTTATATATCAATGGAGTAAAAGATCTCTGTCGACTTTTCATAACTAATTTTTCACTCATTCTGAGAGTGACAGGCGCCGTTACAGTACCCTTCCATTTCAAGGCAGCGATCGTAACCGCTGTCGCTGCACGGGTCCCATAATTAATCATGCTAAGTATTCAAACAATGGGCTTCAATTCTGATGCGACTGACGCACATGTAAGACTCCAGCCCTACATAATCGCGGATCCGTACATCCTGACCTCTCTCAGGTAGACGCACTGCTATTATTTTTCATATCTCCGTACTTCCGTACCACACGCCAGTGATATTTTTAATTTCTACTGTTTTTTGTCAGATCGAATGCGGTGTTAACTGTTTTGTCGCTGTTCTCTTCGTAATTTTCTACCATATTCAGCCTTTTATGATATTAAGTAGGCAGTTAGAGGTGTTCAAAACTCGCTTTTTTTTGTCCTCATTACGCGGTTAAAACTCTCAAAGAGCAAAATTTAATTTAATAAGGTCCAGGCCCAGAGTTTTTTATTATTTTTCTATCAGATAGTAATAAAATTAATGTATCCATCTAAATGTACTTTAACATCACTTTAAACCCAAAAGCTTCTAAATATGAAATACAACTTCTTGAAAATAATGGTGGGAGGTTTAAAAGAAAATATTTTCTGCATTTATTAGTGACGAAACTATGTTACATTCGTCAATGTCTCTAAACTTTTATTACGGCTTGTGCAGTATCCGCTTATCAAATCTTGTTCAATATTGCGACTGTTTTCATCAAAACTAAAACGAAACAGCATACCGCTCACCAAAACAATTTCGGATTTGAACAGGGGTGCTTCGTACTTTGCATAGAAATACCGTAATGTCAACGTTTACAAATAACTTCTTTTTCATGTGGAGTTAGTTTTTGTTTTCCTCTTCACTCAAAGTTTTGACACAAATACGAAAGTATTAAAATTGAATTCTAGTCAAATATGTTGGTTTGCGGACGAGATGCAAAAGGCAAAGTGGCCAGTGAATACCAATCACAGGACGGCGCGGATCGCTGGACTAGGCCAATATGGAGGAACCATTAGCTACGCCGTAGACAGGTGCTACGTAGTGCGACATTGAGTGATATACTGATAAATTTAAATGGGGTCTAACGGAATTTGAACATTATTTTTAAACAGGAAATTAAGAGATTATTATTGTCGCTTCTGTATTTGTTTCCATAAAATTATTCATTTTTATGTCGGTGTCGAGATTATTTTACATCTATCGGGGTTTTTGTGCGATATTTATTATTAATATTGCACTACTACACATACAACGGTTAAATAGTAATAAATTGGTATTAATTTTTTTTCAAATATTTTGAATATAGTACTCAATAATTAAAGTTTTTAAATTATCTTCCTACGTGCCGCTAATTTCGATTAATAGATGATAATCATAAGGTAAGAGTTCGACACCGGGTTCTATCACAAGAATATTTCAGAGCCGCCGCGGTGATAAATCAAACTCGAAACCGTAATGAAAGCGAACGGATCGCGTCGCGAGGAGAAGGGAGGAAAAAATATCACGGAAAAAATCAGGTGCGTCCCCCGGTCGGGTGCCGAGAGAAAAACAGTCGGGCGTCGCGGCGGTGGGCGGGGGTGGG